>JAHREE010000169.1:2499980-2548750 GCA_033628505.1 Tringa tobata | reverse complement strand
GCGTTCCGCGGGGGGCGGGCCCCGCCGCAAGATTGGTTACGCCGTCACACGCCCGTGCGCCGATGGCGGCGGCGGCGGGGCGCAGGCGCGGCGGCATCCCCCGCCGTGTCCCGGTCCCTCCCCCTGGCCTGATGCGCCGGGCCCGGCGGCGACTCCGCCTGCCTGCCGCCCCTCACCCCCCCGCCGCCGGGCCCGCCGCCGGGGGGCCGGAGCCCCGCGGCTGGGCTGGGCTGGGCGGGTCGGGGTGCCCGCGGGGGCAGGGCGGTTCTGCCATCTTGGCGTTGGGGCCTGCCCCGAGCGGGGTGAGGCGTTGCCCCGCCTCGGGCTCCCCCCCGCCTCGGGCTCCCCCCCGCCTCAGCCGCTGCCGGCGGGGCTGAAGCCCGTGAGGTGAGGGCCGGCAGCCGCGCTGCCTGCAGGAGGAGCAGGTCCCCGCTCCGGAGAGGGTTTCCTCCGCCCGGCCTGCGGCCGAGACCGAGGCCGGGCCCGGGGGAAAATGGCTGCCGTGGCGGGGCCGGGCCCTGCTGCACGGGCGAGCCCGGCCCCAGCGCCTGAGGGGGCACGGTGTGGGCTGGGAGAGTTGCGCCAAGGATTTCAACCCTCAACATCCCTTTTCCACCGTCTTACACGCTTTTAATAATTACCCTTTCTTGGCGGTGTGTTTGTGCCAGGCAAAATTCCAAACGAGACTGAAATCACGGCTTTGCACGTGTTTAAAGCACTGCTTTACCTCACGATCTCTTCGAAATGATGCTGTGAAAATCTTCTTCTGAGCTACAGCAGCCACGCCGCTCCTTTCAGTTGGAGCAAATGTCCCAGCCCGCGAGCCCAGCCATGGCCTGGGGTGGAAGTGGCAGGAGAGCACCTTGTGTTCCCTCTCTGCCCTCTGTAAATTCTCTGGGTTTTGCGCAAAGGCCAGACGCACCCGCAGCCGGGTGTGCACCCGCTGTGCCGAGCCCACGGTGCCACTGCTGCACCCGTGGCAGGGTTTCACACCAGCCTTTCGGTGCTATGGAGCTGGTGTTACACTCTCTGGTGCACCCATCCCACCCAAACCCACCGGCTGATGAAAACACAGGCTTCAGGGACTGCCTCCTCCTCTAGCGGTCTGTTCTATTCAGCCCATACTTGTGCCCGCTTTGAACTTGGATCTGCTTACAGCTTCCTAAAACGCACAGGAATTCAAGCCTAAATGATAGGTAGTGAGGAAAAAGATGGTACGAGGAAATAATTAGAACTGTTGGGTTGGGTTTTTTGTCTCTGAGGACAACTGAAAACTACAGCTGCAGGCTACTGTATTTCCTAGACCACCAAGACCAACAACCAGGGACCTCCTGCTTGGGGGTTGTGCCCTGGTGCCCCGTGGGAGCAGAAAGGATGCCGGTATCCATAGCTCTGTGCACGTGCTCATAAATGAAACTCGTGGCACTGGCTTTTTAACGCACATTTTGTAACGCAACTGCACATGCACAGAGGATGGATGTTCTGTTCCTGTCCGGGTAAAGCTCTGCCCAATCCTTGTTTAGGATTTTGAGCTTCAGCAGGTTTAGGAGCAGTCCTAGGTATAAGGGATTGGGCTTTTATGAGGGTACAGAGATAGCATAGAAAAGAAATAAGTTTAAAAAAATTAAAATGTTGACAAAATCAGGTTTGTAAATCATATATTGATCAGTAAGTACATATTGTGGTGGGACGTGGATTTTTCTCCTGTGCAACACTTTTAAGGAAAGCAAAGAACAGAAGAGGAAACTATCTTTTCTATTGAGTAGAAATTATTATAAACTACCTACAACTTGGAAACGTTCACTCCTTACAGTCTTAAACTGTTTAAATACTGAAAGGCATCAAGCAGGAATGTGTGATAGGACTGCATTCAAGCATTTCTCCAATAAATAGGGTACTTAAATCCACCTCCCTCATCAGAAGGTGAGCAGAAACGCTCCTGTCATCGTCGGTGGCCTTTGCAGATGCTCCCGTGAGACCTGAGATGAGCCGTTGCTGCGAGGAGCTTGATGTAGAGGGGGACGCGGCTGCCATGGGGTTTGTGTTCCACACATCTGGTTTTCTGAATATTTCTAAAGAGTTGCATAACGTTGGCGGCTGTGAAATAAACAGTTGGTTACTGCAATACAATGTAGTGTTAGTCATGATTTATCAAGCACACAGTCCTGAAATTTGGCTATGACTGATGCCCATTCAGGGTAAGTCAAGCAGGGGGTTGCGATGCAGAACTCAGTAATCCTGGGCAAAAGCGTGGTACCCGTGTTTCGCGCTTTAATTTAGAGAAACCCGGGTACACACAGTTCTCAGGAACACCTACAGCTGATAGAAACCACTGAGATTTTAAGAGGGCTGTTTTCCTTTTTACACACGTTAGGCCAAGCGGGGTGGGTAACGTTGGAGTTGTTGTATCAATTGTTTTTTACAGTGTTCAGAAATGGCTGTTTCTGAATGGAGAGGCTTCTCTCCATTTCTGTGGACAGGCTTCACACAGCTGAGAACTGGGATACTGAATTTTGAAATTGGAAAACTTACGTTATTTTTTGGTAGAATGGATTAGAGAACTTCAACTTGGTCTACAGACTTCTTTATGCCACCTGAAGATAAAAAGGGTGTTAGGGACCTGGGAAAGGAGTCAAGCATTTCTTGGGACTAGAAGGATTATGTGTCAAAGGAGTCCTGCAGGTAGAGAAGGAGCATTAAATGGAGAATGAAGAGAACATTGATTGACTTTTCTTGGGTAGATTGTGGAGGAGGCAGCAAAGGAGAGAAGAAAAAGGAACAAAAGCACCATGTGCAAAAAACCCTTAACACACCCAAACACTCTCCTCCCTGATGCCTCCTAAGAGGCCTAGTGCCCGTATCCTGTGAGCAATACTGAGTCACTACAGAATTTTTCTTTCCTGTAAATAAAGAATGAGTTTCATGCTAATCCATTTTGACCTGCCCCCGTTGGCCTGGAACAAACACAGCCGTGCTGGTTTTGGTCACTGGTGAGCGATTTGTTGGCTAGAGTCAAATGTGGAGAGACTGGGAGATCAATGGTGTGCGCACGGTGAATGCGGCGTCTGAGTAATCTGGGTGTTTTGCCTCTTAATTTCCCCCGTGGGAGCACTGTAGTGATGAGAGCAGTGTGGCATCCCAGCTGAAGTCTCAGGGGAGATAATTACTGGAGCATGATGAGGGTATGCTAATTGTAGAAGGCTCTGAAGACTTGTTTTATTCCTTTATGCAGACTCTTACTGGGAGTTGAATTTAATGATAAATAAAGGAAAACATTTTTTAAATATGAAAATATGAAATTGGAGGAAGAGATGGGTTTATTGATAATATAATCTATCCATAATGGTCATGAGAGCCTTATATTCTCCTGTTTTGGAGCCATGGGAAGTAGAAAAGAAAGGAAATAGGATGAAAGGATTTCTGTTGCAATGTGTGCTCCTAGGTAATGGTATGTTCCAAAACGCAAAACTAGATAAGCACTGCAAAAAAAAGGCTATCTGAACAGTGTTTGGAATTTTTAAATGTTGATAACCTTAAATAAAAAAAAGAGTATTGCACCAGTGTCTGCATCCTTCCTGCAATTTCCTGGGAGCACTTTAGTAGAGCACTTCTAAGACCATGATCAAAATGTTGTCATATAAGAGCAGCTTGACACTATGTGATTAAAGCTTGGTCAATTTATTTTTGCCTAAAATAGAAATCCAGAGACTTTTTGCCCCAAAAGCCATACTCAGAATGAGAAGGAAAGCAGTTTGACTCTGTGGGAACAAGATCCTCAAAACCTCATGTCAGGGCTCTGATATCAAAACCATTAAACAATCCAGACAAGGAACAAGACTCCCCTTTTGCGAGAAAGACTATATGACTACACCGAGATACACAGGTCATTTATCTGTGAATTCCAACTCTACCAAAAAGAGTAGCAGACAGCTTTCAGTTTTGCTGGGTAGTACCTTACTACATATTGGGTTCCACTCAAATAAATGGTGTTTCTTTCATAACAGGATAAAGCCCGTGGCAAATATGCAGTTGTCCTCCTGCTCAGTACTTCAGAGCAGCCTAATCTTTCTTCATGCCTTGAGAATGGCTCTGAAAGGAGAACTCTGCTTGTCTATGCTACTTCTCTAAACAGCTTTTTTTCCTCTAGATTCAAATCTCTAGTGCATCACCAAAAATAAAAACATTTTCTGCATAGCACATTAATTAAGATTCACAGAGAAGGTCCTGTTGCCGTGGGCTGTGTACAAATGAAAGAGATATCTTTTCTGTGAAGGACTGGCAATTAGAACACAAAGGAAGAAAAAAGTGCGCATCTTATTTCCATGGTATACGATGAATGAGCAGATGAGTATTCCTTCTAACAACACAACCTTATCAGTCTGTGCATAAGCTGCTATTTCTGTTGTCAGTAGGAAGACAGACATATCTCGAAGCTGAATTCAGTTTGGGAGCTCATGCTATGGTTAGTATAACTGTTGGCCCAATATGGACATTTTTACCCAAAATTCAATCCCAAAGCCACGTCCAAGGCTGCAGGGGAAACAATATCCAATAATCTCCGACTACTGCAGGTCAAAGTCTGACTATAAAGCATCTTAATCACTTACTGCAGAGACATGACTGGCCTATAAAACAAAAAGGCTACAGAATAAATGAAACATTGGGGGAAAAAAATATTGTGGGGGGTCATCTAAGTGGAGTTTCCTTTGCTTGCAGAGTAGATTGCTTGCTCCAGTGCCTTAATGAGACAGGAAGCCAAGGCTTTTAAAAATCCTTAATAGAGTACAAATGAAAGTAGAAGTTCTCCACATGGTCTTGGGATGTGATGTTGGGATATTTGGCACTATGCAATTTGCTGCAGCTGGCAGGTGCTTCACCACTTACTGTCATTTATTAGTTGAAGGAGCAGCAGGATGCCAAAGGTCTACAGAAGGTTGCCTGCACACTCCCAAAGGCAGTTATGAATCACTTCAGCATTTACCTCCCCTCTTTTTTTTTTTTCAGAGCATCACAGACTATAAAAGAAAAAGTAGCTTGCTGGATCACTCTTTGCAGAGTGGTTTGGAATCACAGATTGCAAGAGTGTTTCTTAAGTTAACCCTGTGCTCAGAGATGGGTTGGGGTTTGTTTCTAGACAGAAAGTCCCACTCCAGTAGCTTTATTTTTGAGTTGTCAGCTTGCCTCCGTACAGCTGGTAATGTCACATAACCCACCACTTCTGAAATCAAAAAGGGGAGTCACAGATAGAGCATTAGTTTACTGCGAAGCCTTGTTGGGTACAGTCATGAGAACACTCGTTTTATACTGCTGGAGTCAGCTTTGAAGAGCAGGGATGCCATGATCTTTCTATACCTGATATTGTTGCAGTGAGAATAAATGTCCTCCTCTTCTGTAGTAGCACACGCCGGTCCTGGAGCTGAGCCTGCCTCAGCCTCGCTGACTCTCACAGCTGCAGCAGGCACACAGGAGCAGGAGTGCAGGAGGGTCTGCTTCAGTTGTGCCTACAGAGCTCTGTGGGAAACGCTTTTAGCAGGATTAGATGGCTGAATAAGCCATGAAGAGCAATCTCCCTGATCAAACCTTGGAGGCTCAGCAGAAACCCCACCGAAGCTACTGAATATTTTGCTTGCTCAAGGACAACTGAATTGGAACTTTTCTTTAAAGGGGCAAGTGGGCATATCGTGCACAGCTGTGCACAGAGGTAATATGCACAGAGGGTAGGCATCAGATCTCGGATTCCAGCTTCAATAGCAATGTCCTTTCAGTTCTTGACCAAATGATTTATTTCAGAAGTACATCTCTCCCCACGCTCTTCTAATCAGTTGAGTAGAAAAAAAAAAAATCAAACCACCTACTCCCACGTTGTAAGGACTGACTGTTCGAGTTTAAAGCATTTCAAGTGCTAAATATAATATTTGCAGTTCTGCAGCTCAGCTATTGGAGGACTCAATAGCTGTTTGAATACCAGTAATCTCTTGGGACCCTGGCCAGGGAAGACTTCATTTAGTTCGTGTGGGAGTAAGATGCACAGCACTCCCCAAAATGGGTCCTCTAGCTTCTCTGCCTAATTCTCCACCTATATAAAGGATATAATGCACTTCTATTCCGTAAGAAGAATGGAATTAGTGTCTGCCCTTCCGGGATCCCAGTAGTGTCAGTTCTTTAAAATCTTCTTAACAATTTGTCCTGAGCAAACAGGACGTAGTAAACTGGGAACGGCAATAGAGTCATTCAGTCTCAGTGGATAACGTACGCGGTTTCTCTTCTGGATTGCCTCGTTTTCTAGTTCAAGGAAAATAAGGGTGATGTCCTATTGACTGGGTAAGTGCTCAATGAAATACCTTATTTCACCAGGAATGCTGCATAAGAACATATTTTTGATATGAAGGGTTAATATTTAAAATGAAACATGATGAAAATACTGAAGAATATGAGGTTTAACAGACAGGTTCTGCATTAGTAGGTGTAACCTGGCACTATCCCCTCCAGCAGCCTGGCTGGCTTGTGCCAGAAGCCACAGCCACGGCAGCCGGGGTGGCAGGGCTGCATGTGGGCCCCAGGGTCAGCTCCCACGGTGCAGCCCAGCAACTTGGTCTAAAATCACTTTCTTCAGGACTCAGGCTGTGAAATGAGCCCCCTTCTTCATGGTGGGGGCTAGTCATGCAGTGGAGGAGGGTAATGTTATGAAGAACACAACTAGAACTTCATCTCAGATCATTCAATATCTCCAATACACTCCATTAAGAGCGAGTGCTGGGCCCCAAAAAGTTGGTGTGTATTGAAGGAAGTGAAAAGACTCTTTCCCAGCTTTGACCCCATTTTTCAATAACTCTCTGCAGCATAAGAGAGGTGCTACTGATGTTTCCCGTTGCTGCTGTTCGATGGAGTGCAGGAGACTTTAAGTGGCACTGGAGCCCGGACTCGAGCTTTGAGTGCTACTTCAGGACCCGAATATATCAATTTCCTTTGAGAAGCAAGGACAGGCAAAGATTGGTGCTGCAGAGAGTGGAAACGTACTCTGATGGGGCAGTTTTCTGGGTTGCTATGGTGAGAGTATGTCCTGCTGTGCTCTGTTGTAACAGCCTGAGAAATACAATGGCGAGAGTCTATTCCAGTGCAGATTTATGAGGATGCTGGAGCACTTACTCCAGAGCATATTTTTCTCCCCCCATCACTATAGTCAGTTGTTGTCAACAAATGTTCTGTAACTCTTCCTGTATTTTTCTCCAGGGAATAAAACAGAAACAGACCCTTAAATTCAATAAACATGGAAATGGGATAAGCTTCCTTTCATAAAAAACTTTTTTTTTCTGTATTTTCTTTGCCTTTTACTCCAGTTCTGAAGTTCTGGTTCTGGCCTTGCAGCTCGAGGCAGTTTGGGTACTTCTGCCTACTTGTCCCACTCCAGCTCACCCCCATTTCATTTGCTGGGAGGTGAGGGCAGTGTCAACCAAAATGAGGTTTAGGCAAAGGATGGGCATTCACCAAAAGTTCCTCCTCAGACAGACTTTTCCCTCCATTTCTTTTATGTCAGCTTAAAAAAAAAATTTAAAAAAAAAGGATCAGGTTAAAACTAATTTTTTTGTCTTACTGTGTTTGAAAAAATACTTGTTTTCAGTCATATCAGTTCCCTGAGCTGGCTTTTTGGCCTCATCTGTTGTGGAGATGGTGAGAAACATTCTGGTGACAAAGCAGACTTGAATCAAGCTACAACAGCTAAATATTGTGGTTTAAGTTATTCTTCTCTTCTGAAGGTAAAATATTAGCTAACTCCTTCACCTTTAAATTGTCTTTGGGGGAGAAAACAGGAGGGAAGAAGATACGGAAAGGAGGGATTTTTAGATATTGGCCTTCCCTGAGGAGAAAATATCCGCTCAGATGAGGAGGAACAATCATAAATAATTCCAGTACAACCTGTAGAACGAGTAAGGCATGCTAAAAACTCAGTTCAAATTTATTTTTAATCCCATGTGCCCCCACTAGGTGCACAGCTTTGCTAGGCTGTGTCAGCATGCACTCTGCCAGCTCCGTGGATTATTGCCGTTGCCATCCAGGCAGTAACTTACCTTTATTAAAATCCCCTTGTGCGAAACAGAAAGCAAAGTGTCTGCTCTGTGGGTAGGGGCTGGACATGTAGTACCTGATAACCCACGGGACCTGGAGGGGCTGCTCATGCTGGGAATTTCTGGGCTTTATCACAGTTTGGAGGGTTGGGTTGGTTTTCTTTGCTGGCTTAGCTCCGTCTCCGAGGTTTGAAGAGACTCTACTTGACCACTTCTAGCAGGACAAGTTTGGTAGCTTAGTGTTTAGAATGAGTAAAAACTGGCTGGAAGGTACCTGTGACGTGTTTTCATGGGCACTAGTTCGGTCTTGTTAGATATTTTGTAAATTACTTTTATATTTGGGGTTTTCCTATACCCTGTACCTCTGTAATCATCACAGAGAGGCAGCGATGAGATCAGCTATTTGATACATTTCCCTGCTTCTCATGAACTCTTACTATTCTTTCTCTGAAGTCATGCTTTCTACTGTTCTGGTTCACATGGCACATCATGCTTTCTACAAAATGTTTTCTTCATCTGGGGGAGAATTGTCATCATGTATCTCATTTAAAAGGTGTGTTTGTATTTATTTCTGTCGTCTAAAGATCACTGTGCCAGGTCCTTATCTATGAATCAGCAGAAACAGGTTGTAAAAATATATATGGGCTAAGAAATGTCTGAATTTCCTTGTCTGGAGCAGACTTGGTGTCTTGGCTCATGAGTCACAGCTGAGTTCTAGGGACATTGGGAATGAGGGTGGTGGAGGAGAAAAGATGTCTCAGTATATAGATATTGAAATATTTGGAAAAAAATAGATAGTTTATCTGTTCTAAATAGTAATATGTTTCTCTAAATAGCCTAGAAGCATCACATTGAGTTTGAAAGGACAGGGATTTCTTTTTGAGGGCTTAATACTGCACATATGATTTTTTATAGCTGTTTTATTTGAATTCATGACAGTTAGATTATCCCTTGGCTATATATTAGTGTATAATATTTTTAATATTCAGAAATCCCTAGTTCAGCAAGTGTAATCAAATAATTACAGATGTCATTAGCTGAGTTATTGCACTGATCTGGGTGTATTTCAATGGATAGTAAAAGTAGCACTTCTGGAGTCCTCTCCTCTGCACAGAAATGAAAACGAAAGCAAAATGCTACTCTTGACTTCCTTCATTAAGAAATTCCATCCTTGATTAACAGGATCTGAACACCCAAACATTTAGAACTTTCTTTCCTAAATTTCTACCCCCATAAGCATTCGCGGGAGGACACTGAATTAAAAAATAGAACAGAAACTCCACGTTTACACAAACCATGTGTGGGAGGAGAGATGGGAGCAGCGGCACCTCCTCCCCTGGCTGCTCTCCTGGAGCAGAGCACACACTGAGCAGGTATCTCCATCAGACCTTTGGATGGCGGGCACGGCCGTATGAGCAGCAGGTGAGCAGGGAAAGGTCTCTGTCAGCAGTTCCTCTCCACCCTTAGAGCCTGTCTGTGAAAGAGGTGGCTCATCAAAAAGGTCAGGAAAATGCATATCAACATTTCTGGGGAAGAACAACACAGGGAAAGAGGGAAATGGGTGCCAGAGTGCCTGTCAGTGTTCCCCTCCAGTGTCTCGGACACGGACAGAAGGCTCAAGTCTAGATATGATGATAGTTACCCCTCGCGATGACATTTGTTCTTTAAAACTCAGTGGCATTGCTTGACATGGTGTAAATCATATAGTTTACAGTAAATGGTTCCTTAATGTGTAGCCACTGAGAGCAGGGATTTGTGCTGCACCGCATCTGAACCAGCTTTAAACTCATTATATTTCTCAAATAGATTTGGGAACAGTGGTGTAAACTAGATGCAACCCCACGGCTCAGAGCAGCTGAATCTCTTTAGGTGTTCCCTCCAGAAACTGCTGAGGCAGCCTGAGATGTTGTCTGTCACTCTACCCAATCCCCCCGTTCTCTGAGTGTTCATATCCGTCACCTGTACACACCATAAAAAGGCAAGAGTGTTGAATTTATGCGGCATCCACGGGGGCAGAAGCTGGGAGAGTGAACCTGGCGCTGGAGCAGATGGGGAGCATCCTCTCCATCCATTCCTGCGGGGCTGCCACGGGGCTGCCAACATCCAGCTGGAGCCGCTGCAGCCCTGCGGGCACTGGGTGCTTGCTCCTGAGAAAACACCCACCCGAGCGTTCAGAGGAGACTGAAACAGCAAAAGAGTCTCATTGTGAGTCCAAGAGAACCGAAACAAAAGGATCCGTCACTTTATTTATAAAGACAAAGCTGTCGGGAAGTTCTGTCGAAGGGGATCTTTTCAGCAAACCAGACTGTCAGGAGCTTTTTTCCTTCCGTCTGGCCCAGGAGTGAGCGACGCTTTGGTGACCCAGAAGGACACTTGTGTCGTGGTGTAAGGGTGAGGACTCTGCCCTTTGGGACACTTGGCACTCCCTGGTATAAAACTGTGCGGCTGAAATTCTCTGCTCTGTGATAAGTAGAAGATGAGGCAGATTTTCATAATAGTGTTTCAGGTAAGCAGGGAAAAATAAATTGGAATTCTAGATCAGGCCTTTTGTTGAAGCACTACCCTATTTCTGGGTTTAAATCCCTTCTCATTCTCGGCCCCATCCTTGGATATGGTTCCTGACTTTCTGTGCTGAGTATTGCCGTGTGCTGTGAAGGGAATGTTATGTTCCATTTGAGAGGTGGCAAAGTGAAAATCATGTAAATACTCAGGGAAGAGCTCTTTGAGATGCTTCAGGACTTAAAGGGCTATGAGTTTGCAAGCTCTACTAGCGTGATCTCTTTTTATGGCATATATTTGTATCAAAACACAAGATTTGCACACTCAGATTTGACACATGGATTTCTCCCAACAGGACTAGAAAGATGGCATCAGTCATCTGTATTTAAAACCCGAACAGAGGAAGTTGCATATTGGAACTGGCATTAGATAATGAGAGGGAAGATGCCAGTGAATCCTATTGATCCTCAAAGCGTGACCCTGCATCTCTCTGTGCCTCAACCTGTGGTGCTGAGACATGATTAGCACGTGTACTTTATCAGCAAGGATGTTGTGCAAGTTATTTAATGAATGCTTGCAATATGATTTGTGGCGTGTGAATGGAAGAGGCTGTGTAATTGCAAAGCAGTGCTGTATTGTATAATTGCATATGTTGCAGGGAGCGTATGGCAAGCCGCTTGCTTGCTCCTTGCCGGAGAGCCCATGAGAAAATGATCTTTTTAGAGCTGGAAGGAAAATCATGTTATGCTGAAGCACAAGTGTGGATCCTCTGCGTTTCCGGGCAGTTTACGCTGCCTTGTGCAAAGCTCGGTGGCAGAGTTTCGCTGCTGTGTGCTAAGCAGATTTTCATAGTGGTGTCTTCAGACTTGAAATTATTATTTAAGCAGAGAAAAATCTGGCAAAGTCAGGAACTTCCATCTCAACAGCAGGGAGAAAATACCACGCTTCAAGCGTGTTTCCATCAGGATTGAGGCCTTGCCACAGGAGGTGTCTTTGTCCCAGAGGAGGAGTACGATCCTTGCATATATATATTGCCAGTCCCCTACACTCCTCACACGTCCAGCTGGAAGGTCAGATCCACAGATGTCTCTTCTCTATCAGACAGTGCTGAGCCCTTCCGTGTATGACAGCAAGGAAGCTGGTGGCTGGATCTCACTCCAGAGCCACCATCCCATGTCGCTTGTCTCTCCCTCTCCCACCACTGACTTCAGGGCCGATGCCTTCTCTGATTCCCTGACCCCTGAAGTACACCATACACAGCTCCAGCCAGGGATTTGGCCTTCTGCCTGAGTAAATAAAACAACTTTTTTTGTGTGTGATGTTTGCACTAGTATTCACGACCTGCAGCAGTGCAGAGAAGAACCTGTTCAGCTGTCACTTGTGCCATCATTTTTTCTCCTAAGCGGATGCCTTTATGCAAACTGCTTCTGTTTTAAAACTCCACCGCATGCTTCAGGAGGCTTTGATGTGTAACTAAAAGCACCAAAGTGTTTACTGTTAAAGAAAATCTGTTGGAAGTGGTCCAAGGACCAGCCCAACTTGAGGAGATTGATACTTCCTGATTTGGCCTTTTCTCCCCATAACACACCAGTTTTATGTCCTGGTTTGAGCGACACAGGACTAATTTCTCTTCTAATGCTTGGGAAAGCTGAAAACTGCACTTTTAGAAGACTCTGGTGTCTGAATTTATGAAAATACCTACTATATAGCCAGCTAGGCTATGTGGGTTTCAAGGTCTCGGGTGCAGGGATGAGGAGGAGCGAGACGCGGGCACTTGACCCAAGCTGGTGAACGGGATTATTTCATACCATGAATGTCACGTTCAATATAAAATAGAAAGTTTGCTGCATATTCTCTCTCTCCCTTGGTAGCTGTGATCCTGAGAACTCCTTGCCCTGGTGCTGGACCCCCGAGCCCGTCCCTTCCTCCCGAAGCCACAACGCTCTCAGCTCCCTGCTGATAGAATAGGTGGAGTAAAATCCTCGTATATTTTATATTGGTATTGGGATCAATATTGGTTCTTTAGTGTTATTAATGGTAATTATTTTGTCTTATCCAATTCAATCTATTTATATTTTAGCTCTCATGTTTCCTTGTTTTTCCCTAATTCCCCTTCCCAGGTGGGGGGGGCTCATCGGATGATAGAATAATCGTCTAAATGACAATAAATGGTTGTGGGTTTCTCAAACTATAACAACGTCACATAGCACCTGCCTATTTCAGCTCTTCTCTTTAAAAAAAACAGCAGGGAAACTTCCCAGCAGCACCCTACAGAAACAAAAAGCGGACAGAAAGTCACTTCTTAGTGCTGGAGTATTTGCTGGTCGGGCAACTTTGATGGGCTTTGCAGCTGGTGGAGTCGAGACTTGGAGGAAAACTTGGCAAACATGAAAAGGCTCCAGGCTACACAAGGCTTTGGGCTAACCTGAGCCCTGGCAGCGAGAGCAGGGTGGCCCTGCCCATGCTGGACCCAGCACCTGGGTTCAAACGCATGCTCTGAAATGACCTGGCTGAAAACTGCTTTCTGTGCTGTCAGGCATCTCCAGGTGTGCAGGGACTCTGCAGGACACGAGCTCCTGTGTGGTTTGTGCATGTGTATTTGTGACCAAGAAGCGAGGTGTGACAGCCCCAGGGATGGGGCACACCGAGCATCCCCAGTCGCACGGGCTCTAAGGTCACCATGTTGTACTGCATGGGACAAACCCCGAGTTGACAAAGGCCAGAGAATCATGCACTTAAGCAGGGAAAACTCTGAATTTCTTCCAAGAGGAACTAAATCTGAGAAAGCATTTCAGATTTGTTCTTTCAGAATGCGGATCTTATTTTTTAGGCCAACTGAACAAAATGTCTGTCTAGAGAGCTCCAGAAAGAGGAACAAAAGTAAACTATAAATATTCAGCTCTTGATTTCAGGTTTTAATAAATTATGAGCTCTGGGAGAAGCATTTTTTCTTCCAAATATCAAATGACTTGATTAATTTTATGGTCTGGGTATATAGGGCTTGTCACCTCCTATCTGGATGCAATACAGCAGTCTCTGGCAACGCTTTAAGATGACACATCCTGAAGGAAATTGGGTCCAAGGGTCTAATGAGAAACAAGCACTCCCCCGTGAAGGCTGAAGTCTGTATCTCTGCATCTGTATCTGTGTCTGTCTATAAATAAAATCTCCTGCACAGGAAGGTCTGATGTGAGAGACACGACGTTCAAAGATTCCCTGACCTATATAAAAATCACGGAGCGCTCTGGTGACAGCCCCTGGGGCAGGGTGATGGGTAGAGGCTCTCTCTGCCACTGTTTGCCTGCAGCCCTGATCAGGACTCACCCCCGCACCGAGGGGAACCTGCTGTCCCTGTTTCAGAAGCACACCAGGATGCTCCCGGGAAGCTGGGCTTCTTGAAGATGCGGCTTGTGGCCCACCCGGTATCACTGGCTTTGAAAATCTCGAGGTACGGACACTTCCTGCTCCAAGGGAGGTTATTGTGAAGCCAAAGCAGACTTAGGCCTGTGTAAATTTTTAATGTTATACGTTACTGATGTTTACCAAGAAACACACATGGCTACACGGTGTAGTTCATCGGCACCACCTGATTGGGTCGGTGACAGAATAGCTGTGATGTGTGGCTGGCTCAGACTGTGCTCCTGAGCACGCTGGTAGAATAAACAATAAAGAATTATTCCACCAGCTTAAAAATTGCCAATTGTTTTCCAATCTTCAGAGGCAGTTTTCTGGATGGATAAAAATATGCGAGAGCTGAGCTCTCTCTGGGTCCTGGAACACTCGGGCTACTTGTTTGGAACTGAAGGAGGGAAGGAAACAATGTGAATTCCAACTGTTGCACACACAGCCAGTGGAGAGAAAACAGTTCTGCTGATCATATATGTGCTTGTGATGTGGGGCTGAATTGCAGAGGTCTGGGAACACACAAGGCACTGTACATTCCCTTTAGCTGTTAATGGAGTGGTTGTGTCTCTCGCAGCGTGCTGGCTTGTGGCAGCGGTGGTGGCAGGGGCTGCCGCTTGGCTCTGGGCTGCTCTGTGGGGTGTTAAGTCCATTATAAACTCTGCCGTTCCTGGTACGGTCATAAAAAGTGCCATTTCCCAGGCTGGGTGTGAAATACATGATACGCTTGGGCAAAACCCCCAGATACCAGCACACTGTAATTATTTTAAGAGTTCTGAAACGGGAAGAGCTGTGCTCAGTGATTTACACCTGAAGCAAAACACCCTTAAGCAAAGTGAGCATTCAAACAACTGCTGCAGTGCCTGAGTTAAAATAGATGTGCAACATCAGGGTAGCAACGTGTCCTTCCACCTCGCTAGCTGGGATCTGCTGGAGAAGGGCAGTTGGAGCTGCTCTGCCTGAATAAACTCTGGTTTGAGCGTGAGCAGTCAGAAGGTGCTGCTTCTCTGCCCAGTCCCCAAAGTCTGGAGCAAGTGGTTCCCCTGGGAAGGAGCATTAGGAATCGCACAGCTTAGAGTATGTTTGGGGGAGATTTTTGCTAAAATAGATGATTGATACATTCTTCCCTCTGGATAACATCTTACCTGGTGTTTGCTAGGAACTTCACAAGCTTGCTGGTAGTGTGAAGAGGGGGCTGTCTGTTGCCAGCTGTCTGCCAAACCCACCGTGCAGATGTCCCCTTCCCCAGGAGAGGGCATCCCAGCAATTACCGTGGCAGGAACAGCCCGCTGCCCTTGTCTGACCGACCTGGAGTTAGACAGCCAGAGCGAGTGTTGGTTTGCTTTGGGCCGCTGGGCTGCGAGTGGTGAGAGCGGCTCTGCAAACACCGGAGACGCCTCTGCCATCTAACATCTATAATCACCTGCTCCCTGAAATTGGTTTTTGGCATAAGTAATTTGAATTAAATTGTCTTTTTGTAAAATTTAAAAAGTCATGTATTTTCTGAACTAACTATACCTCAAATCCCTTTTCAAACTTCCAGACTCAATAAAGAGATATGACCATTGTCTTCCATTGGAGGATCTCGAAGCGTGTTTCCACGAGTGACATGTTCATTGTACAGATGTTAACTGTGGCACGGGCAGTTTACACGAGCTTCCCCTGCTCACACAGTCAGTGCAGTCCTAGAAAGAGACACAGTCTTCAGCCTCTACTACACCAGCACCAGGCTGAGTAACACTTTTCAAGCGCTCATGTCATGCAATGATTTCACACAATAACCTTGGTTTAATAATGGAGAACAGAGTCCAGCCTTAAACCAAGCTGTCTCCCAAGTCACTTCCTGGGAAGGGCAGATCCTTTGGGGAAAAAATCCCCATAGTAAAATAAGCAGATACTACTTCTGCAGCACGTCACAACAGGAGAGACCTTTCGTGGTGGAGATGAAATACTGGTGGTGTGATGGACAGAGCCATAGCTGCTGCACTTCTCCAGAGACATGTTCACAGCTTACAGTCCTACGACCTAGAGCAAGCTGCTTCTCTTACTTTGAGAAAATTGTTTCAATTCACTATTTCCCAGAATTCACAATCCCAGGCTGGGAGCATTTAACAGCACCAGGCACAAAGCTCTATAACCAAGTTATTTTTCCGTTTTGCTCTGGAGGCACGTGGTGGGCACATGTGTAAGCAATCAGGCTGCGTGCCCACCATTCTTCACCAGGCTGCTGCTGCTGCTGCTGCGCTGCCCGCCGGCCTGCGGGAGGAGAGGACAGCACTGAACCCTTCCTGCACCGCTCACACGCAGCTCTCCTTGCCTTTCCTCCTCCAGAGAGCCACACCAGCAGAAGACTTGACCGAGCCAATACAGGAGATGACCTTTATCTTGTTCTTTTGTCAGCAAATCTTCATCTCTGTAGTAAAGGTGCTTCCTGCTCGCACAGGCATGGATGTGCTGCCGGCCTTAAGGAACCCCTGTTTCACCGACTGCCGTAGCTGTGACACAGGAGTTGGCTCATTGTATCCCAAAGCAATGCGGGCTCTACCTGTGCTTTGAGGAACTTTGTTTAGTAGCTGTGGAAAAGTGATCCCCAAATACAATGAGATGACACGAGTGGGTTCTCCACTGCTGGTTCCCAGTTTCAGGAAGTTGGCTTAATCCGTGCTCTGATGTTCTTCATCAACAAGGGAAAACCTTGCTCTCAAGGCTGCTGTTTTATTTGTATGCAATGTACAAAACATCTTCCTAATTCATGCGCTTCATAATGCATACATTTTCCTATTTTCTCCAAGAATTATCTTTATAAAATATTTGAAATGTTGTATAACTTAAAAGTGGTTTATGTTATGAAGATTTTTAACTGCAAGACATAAAAGTTGATACTGAAAGAAAACCCTACTAGATGAACACCATTTTCATAGCCTGTGCACCTGTAAGGTTCTTGTTAAACCCCCTGAGCACATGATCAAATAGAAAATCTATGTTGCAATAGTTTACAGGGCTTTCCCTTTTTGGTTGATTCAAAATCTTACTGGAAACCTCATGAAGATCTTCAGAGACCTGTGCCCACAGCCCTGGGTAAGAAGGTGGTTCCTAGAACACAGAATTAGCTTAAGCCCAAGTACAACAAACCTAAAGATGGGATATATTCGCTGCCCCTTGTGATGGCAGCTGGATTCTCTTAGCCCCATCTGGGGTTTAAGAAGCCTTTGAGTGATCCCCCGAGGGTCTGCAAGAGACCTAGAAGAAACAATACTACAAGAAAAATATGTGAAGCATCTAAGCGTCAGAAGAAAGTTTAGATCTCCTTGTTGTTCCTGCGGTTACCAGCGGAGCTGAACTGTGGGAAGAGATGCATTTAGACTTTATGCCAGTTCCGTATATACCATACCACAGCCAGCGTTCCACTCTCAGGATCCCATGATGCTAGAGCTTTTTAAGCACACATACACGGTCATGAATTCTGCTCTTGCCTTTAATGCCTTTTCATCCAGCCATTGCACTGGTGCTGCTGTGCAAGGCCCAATGAAACGGCGTCTCTTGAGGGCACCGGGGAGCTGGCAGCAGCAGTGGCAGGGTGAGTGCTGCTGAGACACCGCTGGCGGGCACTGCTGGCTCTTCTGTCCCCTGTCCCCACACGCTGGCCTGCAGCAGCCGAGCCAGTAGCTTTCAGAGAGCATTTTATTTACCCTTTATCAGTTTAGATGCCTATGGTTCCTTGACTCGTCTCTGTTTATGTCAGTTGCAATTTTTTGGGAAAATTCCCAGCTGGGATTCCCTACATCCATACTGAGGGTGTGCATTCCCTGAAAACACCCGCTGGTCCTTATCCACGCACACTCACTCAGCCCCTGCCTGGTGACCTTAGAAACTTCCCTTGTACTCTCCCTGCTGGCACAGAAATCCTCTCTAATAATTTCTAAACCAGCTCTTGGGACTCCCTGGCCCGGGGGAAACTTCCCCAGTGCCCGGTCCTGCCCACTGCTGCCCTCCGCTGTCCCCTGCTGCCCACTCCTGCCTGCTTCTGCCTGCTTCTGTCCCCTGCTGCCCTCTGCTGTCCCCTGCTGCCCTCTGCTGTCCCCTGCTGCCCACTCCTGCCTGCTTCTGCCTGCTTCTGTCCCCTGCTGCCCTCTCCTGCCCACTTTTGTCCCCTGCTGCCCTCTGCTGTCCCCTGCTGCCCACTCCTGCCTGCTTCTGTCCCCTGCTGCCCTCTGCTGTCCCTTGCTGCCCGCTCCTGCCCACTCCTGCCTGCTTCTGTCCCCTGCTGCCCTCTCCTGCCCACTTTTGTCCCCTGCTGCCCTCCACTGTCCCCTGCTGCCCACTCCTGCCTGCTTCTGTCCCCTGCTGCCCTCTGCTGTCCCCTGCTGCCTGCTCCTGCCCACTCCTGCCCGCTTCTGCCTGCTTCTGTCCCCTGCTGCCTTCTGTTGTCCCCTGCTGCCCCCTCCTGCCCGCTTCTGTCCCCTGCTGCCCTTTGCTGTACCCTCCTGCCTGCTCCTGCCCGCTTCTGCCTGCTTCTGTCCCCTGCTGCCCACTCCTGTCCCCTGCTGCCCACTCCTGCCCACTCCTGCCTGTTCCTGCCTGTTTCTGTCCCCTGCTGCCCTCCGCTGTCCCCTGCTGCCTGCTCCTGCCCGCTGCTGCCACCTCTCCATGTCCCATCCCAGCACCCGAGCTGGTACCCAGGGCTTCCCCACCTGGCAAGGAATATTTGCACTTGAAAGTACTGTTTCTCTATTTTAAGCTAAGACAGATTTCCTCATTTCTTTAGCTTAATAGCCACCTCTAGGGAAGGAGAAGGGTGGTCACGCTTCCCCACAGGCTTCCACGTACTGACCTTTCAGGGTTTTTTTTCATTATTTTTAAATCGATCTAAAAAGATATTCAGAAATTCCAACAAATAACTTTTCCTCCAAAATAAATTCTGCCTAGCGCTGCGTGGGTTATTACACCATCACCCCAGGCACTTCAAAGTACAAAAATGAATAATTAACCATAAATGTTACTTGAGCACTGACTACACTGTACACATCGGCAAAATTTCATAGGGAACATTTTCCTCTAGTAGAAACCGTCAATTTAAATTCTACCTGCTGTTTCAAGTGGGAAATTTCAATTTACTCTTAAAGATTGTTAAACACTAAAGTAACTCTAACTTTGGGAATCTGTTTAAGGGCATGTGTTTCCATGAAATAAAATCCTTTTTTTTTTTTTTTTTTTGAGTTAAAAATAATATGAGTTATGTAAAGAGCCAGTTAAAGAAATACTATAGAGAGAAACTGTGAAATATAGATCAGTCTCTGCACCCCTGCTCAAGGTTCCTTGAAGGGCCATCCAGCCCCCTGCTTACTAGCTGTCAATGAGAAAAGGTCACAGGCTTTTGTGTGGGTTACAGAAAGGGATGGGCTGCCATTAGTGCTTGATTAGCATCATTAGTACTTGTGTCCTGTGAGGCAGAGGGACATGTCCCTTCATGATACCGCATTTACTGCAGAAAAGCAGAGCAACTCTGAACAAATCTTCAGCACAAGTTATAGCAATATATTTATTATTCTTATTTCAAACTGCTCACCTCTTCATTTCTAACTCCACCTTCATCCGTTCTCTGATTCGTTTGGGTCCTTGCTCTGAACGATGTGTTGGCAGTGCCGTTTCTATGAGATTGTGCCAAAAGTTTTTCCAAATACCTTTCTCGCGGTGCTGCTGTAAGAAAAATTAAAATTACACCTCTCACCATCATACTCGCTCTGACCAGGGATAAGATGGAGATGCCTCCAGCTGCTGCCCTTTCGGCCCCATCCTGCTTCCCAAGCCTTGTGCATGTCCCCTTCATCCCCCAGCTTCCCAGGGAGTATTTTTGGGGTTGGTGGGGCTCGTCCCAACAGCAACTCCCCTCCCAGTCCGTGGTGGGAGTGCTTGGGCACTGTCTCTAAAGTCACATGGCTTCAAAAAGATGTGAAATCTGGGCTGAAATTCTCACATATTGTTGAGATGTGGAGCTTTAAAAAAAAAAATTTAAAAAAAATACAAAATATTGTGAAATGCCTCAGCTAGTAATTCAGAATTGGCGGCACTGCAGGAGCCTGTACACCTGAAAGGCCTTTCTCACCCGCCAGCCAGTTCAGGTACAAATGGTTGGTTGTTGTCCATTAAGATGGACAGATAAGGGGGAGCCGCAGAGCCCAGGAATGCAGGCTGTTAAGGAGACATCTCCCACCCATCTTGGCTCTGGGCTGGGGCGAGCAGCTGCCCTCCCCGGGCTAGCATCCCCATCAGCGGGGCACAAAAAGTCACCTCTTCCTTAGGGAGACCTCCCCTTTGGGCTTCAAGGTTTTATTTACTGCTTTAGCTCTGCAAATCCCAACACACGTTATTTTTTAGCTCCCACAAAGATGGACCGTGGTTTGCTTTGCCCCCAAGACCGATGTCCTTGTGCCTGCGCTGCGGAGCGCAGCATCCTGCCGCCTCCTGCTCTGACTGGCAACATTCGCTCACTTGACATAAAGTGACAGTTTTTTGGCCAGAATCCTCATGCAGTAAAGGGGACCTGCATGAAACACCTGGTACTGGGCTCCTTGCAGACTGACTCGTTTAATTGTCAGCAATTCTTGTTAAGGAGAGACCACAAAGGTTTAAACACAATCTTCTGTCCTCCCCAGTTCCTGCTGAGCACTCAGATGGGTTTAAGTCCCTCTTGGTGACTCCTGAAGTATGAATGTGCTAAGATACAGAGTATTTGTCATTGTGCACACTAAATGTTTGTATCGGTGCCATCGCCTGTGGCCAAAACAATGAAACTTTCCTCTCTCCAGAAGTGGGAGCAGAGATGGCCCTTACAAAGCTTGGCTCTGTTTAACATCAAAGCGGATTTTGCAAACTTCAGATGAATCCAGCAGCTCTAAGGAGGTCCCCCTTCCTGCATCACTGGTCTCACCTTTGAAAAACCTTGCCCAGAGTTACAGCCTTTCAGATAAGGATTCAGCGAGGGGGGATCTGGGGAGCGCAGCCCTGGGGCCGGGGTAAGGCTCTGCACTGGTGCTTGGCAGCTCAGCACCACCACTTCGGAGGGAAGGAGGGAGCTGGTCCTCTCCCAGACCTGTCAAATGAAGGGGGAGAGGACAGCAGACTGGCATTGGAGACCCAGCTGTGTCAGGGGGGCTGTATCCCACATGCCGGGCACTTTGTGGGAACAGGGGAATGCAGAGACTATCCATCGTCATACCCCAGTGCTGCTGCCTAGCATTAATGAAGAGCAGGTTCAAGATACCAGAGTTATTGCAACATTTTAATGAAAACCCCTTCCTCATGGTCACAGCACCCAAGAAAATCCTTTTACACTGTCGACATTGAGTCTCAGTGAGGTACATGCCCACGACGGGCAGTGGAGGACGGGTCTGTCCCAGGGCTGGTGGCTCCCCAGCGCCGGTGAGGCTGAGCACAGGGCTGGCTTGTTACAGCAGACAATATCCCTTTTGCTTTAAAGAAGTGTGAAAGGTGCCCACGACGGGCACTTCCTCACCAGAAATATTTCTCTCCAGTGTGTTTGTCTTTAGGTGCTGTGCAATCCTTGGCTGAGGATGTTAGCGCATCACTCCCTATGCAGCGTAACATTGGAAACCAAGTGGAGCACCTTATGGCCTAAAATTAGGTTTGATTTTTTTTTTCTTTTTTTTTTTTAATTATGCAGCTTTACAACTATGTCTTTCTAATGAAATAAGAAAACCAAACTATGATCTTAAATGACTAATGCCATTGGAAAGGCTTCTAAAGCAGTTGCTCCTGGGATAACCAGTGGATGAGTTATGCTTTCTGGGAAGAAGTAATTTTCACAGACCTTAACGCTGATCTTTCACATAAACCCCCACTGGTTTGTTAGACCAAACAGCATCTCTTTCAGTTACACGTGATTTGTTTCACTTACATCCATTTCAATTACACTTAACCCACTGACTGCCGGTACTAACCTAAAGGTTCAAACACATTACAAAGTCATGCCACGTATTAAGATTTTGCGTTTCATCTGAAAATATCCATTTAATTCAGATAATGTCATCCAGTTGCATTGCTAAAGCTGCTTTACCGACTCATGTAAGACAGGTATTACTGTCAGCTCCCTTTCACGGACCGAAAAACCGAGGCAGGGAAGGAGATAAGGGCTGTACTGGAAAGGGTGGTGGCAGGGCTGAGCCCCCCCAGACAAACCCCCTGGGCTTGTCCTCTTGTCCTTCCAGTGACTCAGCCGAGCCTTCTCCTAAAGGCAGGCTGCTTTCCTGGACCGCTTCGGGGACTGTGAGATGATGAGCCCGGGGAACAAATGTAAAACGCCGCATGTGTGTATTTAAGGAAGAAAGAAGATTGAAAAGGTACCGCACAATAACGCTGAGTGCTTTGGAAATCACGGCCATTAGGCCAGATTATCATTAAATCGCTGCCTTGAGCAGAGCCTGGGGCGGAGGGGGGACACAGGGGAGGCTGCTCCCCGGCGCTGGGGACAGACACCGCCTGCGGTCATCTGTTCCTGCTGGTTCTGTGCTGGGAATACTCAAACCTGCCCTCGACTTCCCATTCCGAGTGCCAAACTTTCGAGAAATCAGTAAATAAACATCCATCGGCCACCGAGGGCTGAGCCGTGAAGCGTGGGATTAAAGCAAGTCGTAACGCACATTTATCTTTCGGCATTTTTAGAAAATTACAGCCACTGAAGGAGAGTAGTGATCTCTCATAAATTTCCTGATCTGTTGAAGTCAGTGCCGTGCTGAGGTGTTGGGTTGGCCAGGTGAGAAGCCAGCTTACATAGGAGAATGACATCACTGTCCCTCACATCATCCCCTCATGAGTCTTACCATCCGATATGTAAATGCCACTAAACCAAAACTACCCCAAGTAATTTACTTGCACCCGCTATATCTCACGGACCTACAGGGTGTCCTGTACTCGGGGTTTTCAGGTATTCCAGATGCTATATTGGATGCATCTAATTTATTGCAGAATCCTGCTGCCTGGTGGCCTGAGCACGGTGTCCCAAGCGTGGTGTGCCCTCTCCCTGGGGGGCTGGAGGGAAGTGAGCACCCCCTCTGTGAGCTTCCCCCTGGGCTCAAGTCGTGGTGGAAGCAGAGGGGACTCCCCAGGGAGCTGCTCTGTACCCTCCAGAAAAGGGGTGCTGCTGGGGGAGGCAGCAGGCTCTGCTGGAGTCTTTGGGGAGTGGTCTGGGAGCAGACAGACGTACGGACCCCGCTGGCCAGCTCTGCACCTAGGGGCTCATTTGGACCATCCTGAAGCAAGCGTGCTTAACTCAACTCTCACACAGGCCTTTCAGAGATGCTGGACAAGGTGCCCTGGAGGGGGACTCTGCTGCTAATCTCAGGAGCTACCTGGTGCCCTGGGAGCAGCAGCTCACAGACCATTTAGTTCCAGCTGTTAAGAAGCCAGTTCTCCAGAGTCAAGGAGTGACTACACTCTACAGGGAGGGAAACAGCAAAAGGAATTCATCTTCTCCATGGCAAGAAAATGTTCCAATAATATTAGTCATTTAGCCAAATAACTGCCATAAAAGCAATACTTCCTGAACCTTTTAAAAGGAGTTTTGCTTTAATCACAGACCTGACTGACTATTAAGAGACTTGTGATTGACATAACAGAGACCCCAAGGAATTCAGACTCATGCAAGGACAGACATACCAGGACCGGGATCCATTGAGACAATGGTATTAGACATCAGTAAATCCACAGTAGTTCTGCCACATTAATCCTCTCAGTTTGGGAAGTGAGATTCTCAGTAGCTCCAGCCAAACTGCATGACTTTTTTTTTTTTTCTTTTCTGTGGGACTAGAAGATATCAGAAATCATCAGTGTTGCCTTGTTAATTCTTCATGTCGAGGCTTTTTGCACTGAATCATGAGTGGTGACCATCTGAGTCCTGTGTTCCCAGAAGCAGGACTAGCGGGGCTCTGCACTTCCCTCCTGGGATTTACACACCAAAGGCGACTGAAGGTGAAGGTGGGACGCATCTCCCTACTTCATACTGAAGCTCTGTATGCTGGTACAGGCTGCAGAAAAAACATTTAACTTTATAATATAGCTATACTTAGAACAAGGTTTAGAAGACACAAGTAGCTTGACTTTAGAAAATTGGAAAAGTGCCTCCTTGGGAATAAGGCTGTGTTAGCAGGGTGTTTTGGCTGACTAAGTGAATTTGCATGCAGATTTTGCTGCTTCAACAAAGCAAAAGAAAAGATTTTTCATCCTTTTTGGCTGTTAGTTTTTCCAGAATTTGCCTGCCAGGGTAATTGTCTAGGATGGCGAGCGATTAGGATCTGTTTTGCAAACAGAAATATAATGAGATTTAAATATCTGGCATTTCCACAGCAGTACCCTAGAATCCCCGTAAGATAAAATACGCAGTCAGGAAGAACAACAGACATCTCCTGGGTTGTCACCAAGGAGTCTCTGGTTTCAGTGCCTTTGTGTGGTTTTTTAAAAAATAAAGAATTGAGATGTAAGATTATAATTATCCATGATGGCAACACAATGCTCATAATGAGAAAACAATGCTCTTTGGACTTCAACCCAGGGCAGCACTCGCCTCTTCCTCTCTCCATGCCTCCGACTATCTGAATTAAAAATAAAACACGGCCTGGAAGAGCAGGCGTGGTGCCCATCGGCAGAGGGAGCGCTCCCAGCCCTGCCGTGCCAGCCCCGTGCCCTGCTCCTGTGCCACCATCCGAAAGCCCCCGCGCCCTCATAAAGCACACTTTGGGCCCACGCCAGCACCCAGGACGGAGGATATTGGATTATGTTTTCCCTTTGACAACAGGAAGTCTGAGAGAAGGCATTTCCCATTCTTGTTCCAGCATTATATGAATGGCCTTTAAAAGTGTTGTGGAGAAGTAAACACAAAGGAATGTCCCACAAAAGAATGGTTTTTAACAATGCCTCTCTTTTCTCCATGTTCAGCTGAGCAGCTGAGCACGCTCCCTCGCAAGGCAGGGCAATTCTGCTCACATCATGGCATGGTGACCTTCCTCCTCTGTCCCCTCCTCTTGATGTCACTAACCACAAGACCTCTTGCACTTTTAAAAAGGGCCCTTCAGCTGGGGCTCTAAGACTGGTGATCCTCATCTGGCACGTGGGGGCACATTTCCAACAGTATGTGGGGGTTAGATCCAGAAGCGTTTTTCCAGGTGCTGCCCAGATCAAATGTTTAACGCTCTCTTCAGTCGTGGAGAGAGCACCCCAGCCATGCTCAGGTCTCCCTGCTGAGGTCCCATCACCTCTTAGGCGTGGTTGAACAGGTTCTCCATTGTCCTTGATGTCTAGGGAGAGCCTCTTTCAACTCTGACCCCACTGTCTGACCCTTCCTGGCTTCTTTTCACTTCTGCAATTCCTCTTTTCCCCACCTTATCCTCTTCTGGAAATCCCATTTTTTCCCATCTCTGTCTCCCCACCTGAATCTCTTCTTCCACTGTACCTCTAAAATAAGATCTTGTATTCAGCACCACAATTTACAGCACAGATTAGACGCACCCCAATTATTGATGCCTTCACCACTGCCCATTCCCTCCTCTTCCTCGTCCAACAGCTACTCAGCGGGTGAGATGTTGGCCTTGCATCTCAAGAGAAGAGGACCTGTTCTGAGACCAGCCCATGGAGGAGGAAGGACAGGGTTGGCATGGGTTAGCCCTGCACCATCTTATTGATAGATAATTGCCCTTGAAGCAGCTGCTGAGGCTATTTTCAGCTGGAATCCTCTCCTGAGCAGGTCTTAGGTCTCCCCAGTACAGTCCTGACCAGAGAGGTTGAGTCCCATCTTTTTGAATATTCTTAAAATAAGAACAAAATGCAAGTCAGAAGCAGTAAGCTGTAATGCCTTTGTTGTTCTTTTTTTTGTTTTTTTGACAACAAATGATCAAGCCCAAAGTTTTCAACTACTTATTCTTGATTACATTCCTGATTATGGCTTACGGTCTATGTTAGATACCCCTGTTCACAGTTGTCATTACAAACCCATTGTTGACCGTGTGTTGAAAAGGGAATTCAAAGTGACGGATTATGAGACAGAAAATGAGTTCCCTTTCCTGCAGATACTGAGACTCCAGGTTGCACTGCGCTCAGTTTGGCACCCACTGCCAGCTTCTGAGGAGTGTATCTCTGAAATGTCGTGTTGACGGCTGATGCAGGGGAACAGCAAGCATTGGGATGGCTGGTGGAGCTGCTGGATGGCTTCCTGATAGTTTCTTTCTTTTTTTATTATTTTGATTATTGTTCATGATGTTTCTGCACTTTTACAGTATAAAATAGCAGACATGCCTCCTGGTTACTTCTGTACACTGCCCATTAATCAATGCTTAGCTAATTCACAAATAATCCCTTTAAATTCTTTTTGTAAGTGTTCCAGCCCTTGGGCTGCTCTGTAAACTTTGCTACAGTGCATTTCGGAAAGAACCTTTAAATGATTCAAATATTGCCTGAATTTTTCATAGGTCCTCTGCAGAGAGGTGATGTTCATCTGAATTTGCACCACAGAGGAAAAGGGGCAAAAAAAGGTTAAATGCTGTCCTCAGGGTCATGCAGCAGTCCTGGGAGAGTAGTTTCTTGACCCTCATTGAGACCTGGCCTCAAACCATGTGGCAAGTAAATACCTATCTCTTTAGAAGGATTGCCATACTGATCTCATCACTGGCATCTCACTCGCTGCTTTTTTATCTCTAATTATGTACTGACATAATTATCCTTCATTACATAGAGTGCACGCTGTGCACTCACAGACAGAAAAATTATCTATGTAGTGCAGCTGGGGCATGCTTTATTCTGTCTAGAGGTAAAAGTTACCCACCACCATCAGTTCTTAGCTATTGGGAGAAACAGAAACCAATTAGGGCGGTGGGATTTCTTTTTTAGGATTGAACCACCCTGCTGTCATGGTTTATAGTTCATCCATAAAGATACAAATTGTTTTCATTTCTTCTCACTTCTGTTCTACCATTTTCTCCAATATTAAAGCATCTTCTGCAGTAGATATGATAAAACTGCTATTGCTAAAGCTTTCTGCTTGGTTCAGGGCACTTTCCCGTGTCATCTACCTGTATTTATTTCTCCTTTGTGAGGCTATAAATAGACAAAATATACTGTCTGAGGCAATCTGAATACAGTAAACTACTCCTTAAGTCACCAGATGGAAATCAATCAGTTCTTTACTAAGAGGTGAATAAGGATAAGGATCCTGGAAGACCACCGTCCACTGGGTCATCTCTGAGTGAGCTTTCAGAGAGAAGACTGCAAGTGAGACTTTGACATTGCAGCACATCTGATGTTTAGCCACACATCTGCCACCAACGACAGCAGTGAGTAACAGAGCTGTGCGGGCAAGTTCCCCAGGCCCTATCTCACCCTATCAATGTGGCAGTTGGTGGTGGCAGCGTGCCAGGTCCACGGTTTACACTTACTGCCCACAGGCTCCTGCAGAGACTTCACTGCGCTGTTATTGCCAGTTCTTCTACACCTACCTTTCCTGATAGACTACATGCAATTAGTGCTGCTTGATGCACAAATGAGGAACAGAGCCTTACATTTGGTCAGAAGAGCCCTCCCCTAATGGCCTGAAGGAGAAGGCAGCTGAGGGCCGTGGTTTATGGGTGCTCAGAGTTTTTGAGGTGGCATGCTCTGCCTCCCGGTTACAAACAACTCCAACACCCGATGCCAGTGGCCTTTCTTTGGCACATGGGACCTCCAGATAACGAAGCTATTTGATGGCAGGAGTTTATTTGTCCAAATTGGTCATAGGTCAGTGCTATAAATATTAACCTTTTAAATATCTTGGCTCCTCCTTAACGTTTTCTCCTTTCATCTTCCCTATCGGAGTCAAGCTGAGAAAGAAAGGGATGGTTCCTGGTACAGGTTAAACCTCTCTTTTAACAGCTGAGGATGTGAGTCTGTATGTCTGATACCACCTAGGAAAGGAACTTCTCTTCTGTCAAGAGCAGACTTTCCCATTTAATTCAGCCCTCCATCCTGCTGCCAAGGCAATGAGTGTCAGATTCCTCTGAATTTTCTTGGATGAATGGTTAGACCATGCTGGTTTGCAAACTTACTCAAAAAAAGGAGGCAGGGCTGTGCTTTCATTTGCTTGTATTGTTTTAAGCAAGTTGATATGTTCCACAAACAGAAATGGTCTTTGTTTTATGCATAACAGTAAAAGAGGTTGGGTGGCTGAGGTTCTGCAGAAAATCCATCAGGAATTCCCCAGTCTGGTTTTTAACCTGTGTCACCTCACCAGGACAGAGGTGCTTTGTGACTGATTCGTATGTTGATAGCACCATAGTTCATGTTCTGTACATCAGGTTTTGGCACCGTCAGAAAAGTTCTAGTGAAACATTTTTGTGGGAGGCAGAATGGGAGGCGGACAGGAAGACGGCTCTCCCCTGTCTTGGTGAAAGGAATGAAAAATATCTCCCATAAAAAAAAGAGAAACTGGCAGTTCTCAGGAATGTAATGCAGTCTGCCTGTGGCTCTGCCGAGTACTGTGTTCTGAAACACTAAAACCTCTCTTTTTTTTTTCTTTTCTTTTAAAATCAAGACAATCTGTATAATATTTACAGCCTTCTTTAACAGATCAACGAGTGAGTCATCACACTTATCTCACACCGTGGTCCCTGACAGCATCATCTGAGGCACTGTGCAGTGCCACATTACTCACAGCAAGGACGGGAGATTCAGCACCAGGGCTGGCACTGGAGGACCAGGTCGACGTCTGGCTGCTGGGTAGCGATGATACACACTTACAGAAGAAATCCTGCTGTAGTGCAGCCTGAATCTCTGAGTTATACTCTTCTTAAACTGGGGCATATTATTAAAGATCTGGGGACTCTTGGTGCAGTTTTTGTTTTTTAAGTAAGTTTTGGACAAAACCCAAACAGCTTCAGCTTGACGAGTCAGTGTTTCTTTTGAGCTGTTCATCCCACTTGTAACTTGACTGGTAGCAAATTCTACTTGAAAGACTATTTTAATCTGATACTTTACACTATTCCACCAGATCAGTAGTCACCACGCAGAGCAGAAAGAGCTGAAATACAGTTCTGAAACTGTGTGTTGCTCTTGTCTGGAGTACTCCTCAGACACAGCTCAGCATCCAGCTGTGTCAGTACACCTTAAATTGGGCTTTTGTTCCTATGCCTGCCTTCTCTGGACATAATACCCAGTGAAATGCCTGTAACTGTATTTGGGGAGGTCTAATGTCAAAGAACAGGATACTTTCACATACAGAACATTTTGAGATAAATACCAATCCTAGACACAGAAGATGCAGAACATGCCCTTGTCCTCACATGAGCTGTGACAGGGAAATAAAATTACTCATCCGATACTTATGAATTCGGGAGGACTGAAGAGAGATTTCAGAGAGGTCCTTATGTTACTTTGCTCGACAACAATTACATTATTTTCATACAATGTTCATACTAACAGATTTTTTTATATCTTTTTATATACTTATAGTGACATTTCTGCATCAAGATTCAAGACCTTTTATCTTTCCTACCACTGTATTCCAAAATCCATTTCACCACTGAGAGCCTTCCAACACTGAGCCATGTCATCGCTGTCAAACAACCATCTTAACATTTGAGTACTGTATCACAGCCACCTCTGACATGAACTGCAACCTTCTCAGGACAGAGACTGCAATATACATTTAGAGAGTGATATGGCTAAAACAATGGAGAGGAGATGAAAGTTGGTCGTCTTCTTTAAAGCGTTCCCATGACCTCCCGCAAGCCCTTCAACCCTCCTCCACTGCTGAGCTTTGCCTCTTACTTTTTCTCTAGGGTGCCTTACAGTCCCTTAATAAAGCAGGGCAGTACATTTTGCTCTTCCCCTGAAAGTTGTCTTACACTGAGAATTTGGAGTTGAAGCAAGAGGTAAGCAAGCTGTTTTCCAAGAGCCTCACAGTTTGACACCGTGCCAGAGCTAACGGAAGTTTAAACCAAAACGAAAAGCAAATGACACTAAGCAAACTGAAGGTGATGATGGGCAGGGGAAATGAACATTTGGGGAACTGCCAAATATTTTTGAGCCACTGTCAACCTACAGGCTTTGCTTTACATTGACTTATGACTTTATTGCGTTTAGTATCAGGATGACACAGACTCTGTCACGCATCTGATAACCAGGGAGAATCCTGCTCTTATGTGGTCTCGCATGCACTACATACCTCTCATTGCTGGTCTTGCAAGCTGTGATAGTGTCCTTCCTGCAATATATCTCAAGTCAGAAATAACAACTGAATGTTACAGAGAAACTTTGGCTACATCTACATGCATTGCTTAGAAGTTTGCGACATTTAGGAGCTTGCCACTGCAATACTCTGGGCTTTACACCAGGCTCTAATTCTGGATCTCTGACAAGTTCCTTTTGCCTGGGCGGTACATCTAAAAGATTGGCTTTTATATCCATCACCTTCCTCGTGATCAACACCACATTTTGAGTGCAGTGCACTGAATGATGAAGACCACGTGGGAGACCTTATCTTGGGAAACCTGCTGCAACAAGACACTAAAACAAGCTTGTATCTTCAAAGACAAGTTAAAATCTTAAAAATCTGACATGAGAATCCCTCAATATATGCTCACACTTGCTGTCCTGTCTGGACTTCACAAGCCAATCCTAAGAGTAGCCTAGAACAACTACTGCTGGGAAACATTCACCAACATCCCCTCACTTTGATATGCATCTTAAAACAAAGTACAAATTTAAGATTGGAAGCAGATTAGAGGCCACCTTCTTAAGGAACAAGGTAATGCATTTGAGACTCTGGTTCTCAGGCTTGGCATGTACCTGGCATCCACATCATTCCATGAGTGATCGTTTATGTTTCCCCAAGAGCAGAACCGCGGATTCCTGGAAGCTGGCTGTTGAGAAGGTTCTCATCTTCACTCTGGAAAGAGTTCAAGTAGGCAGTTAATATAAAAATTCCCATTATCTTATATTTGCTTTTTGCCTATCTCTTTTAGGTCATTAGGAAATAAGGTCAGCATCATCCCAGAGAATACTTTCCATGTTGTTTTGCTGTTCCCTATTTCTTTAACTTGTGTTCACCAAAACCAATCCTGACCTAGTCAGGACAGGATTCAGCCCTCATGCCTGGAGGGTCCTTGTAGTGAGGAGACAGGAAGATTGCAGAAACAAAAAGGCATATTCAAGAAACAGGAAAGGTTATTCTCCTTAAAATTCTCACTGTTATTTTTTTCAGTGACGATTTGAAAATTCTCCTTACAAAAAAGACCCAGAGCTTTTCCTGGCTGAGAGGCAGTGAAGTATTTTTACATGTCTCGTAAAGATGCCAAGCTCTCATAGGTTGCAGAGTGCTTAAGTCCTTCTGTTGTAATGGCTCCATCTCCTGTGATGCAATCAGTGAGCCTTCTAGTTATGTTATCAATTTGATACCCCCAAATTCTTACTGCTCCCTAAGCCCTATGAGCTTGGTAATAATGTCCAGTGAGAAGGCTTCCAGCCTGCTGGGCCCACTCGCCAGCGGGAGCTTATCAGTCCTGCTGCCTCTCCAGTATCAAGCCCAGATTTGTCAGCAAATGACTCTTCTTTCAGGAGTCCTACACGCTGGAAAGCAGATTTAGTTTTATTACCATCTCCTATGAAAGCAGGATGACTCTTAGTCCTGGGAAGAAGTAGGTCGTATTAGGGAGACTAACAGGATTATAACCAGTTCAGTAGGACACGCGGAAGGCCACAGATGTCTCCCTGCTGCAGCTGACGTGCACCCTGCAGCACATCTGAAAGTGCTGAATGCCCCTGACGAAGGAAGGACTTAAATTCTTATTCTTTGGGTACACACCTACCTTCTACCTTCGATAACGAAAAGAAGGGACAATCTCATAACAGGGACCAGAGAGCTATCGGAAAGATGATGCAAAAAGATTCCCATGGCACTCTTGACTCATCTCTTTAGTGACCACTCCTCACAATTCCCACTGTCCGAGTGGGAGCTGTGAGTATGTGCAGGATGCAGGGCTGGGCACGGACCGCTGTCCCTGCCCTAAATCTCCATCAGCTGTCATAACAGCAGCAATTATATCCTCTCCACTGCCTCTAGAGGGTAGAGCGACCATGAGTAACAGGGCAGGCAGGTTGAACAGTGCCATTTCAGCCTCCTGAAAGCTTCAAAATTTCCTTAGCAGCCCTGCACAAAAATCGCCCGCCAGTGCAGCCAGCCAGCAGACCTGAGACTGGTGATACAGCAGTTTCACAGCGCTCTGCCAGATACATCCCGCTCCAAACATATTCATAGCAGTCTCATGGAAGTCCCAGGACTGCTTTGGCAGCAATTGTGCAGGATAAATAAAGCTCCCATTGTTGCAGATGACTCTGCTTTCAATTGCATGGGAATCCAGGACAGCAGGGACTTCTGACTGATAAAGGTTAGCACATTTGTACTACTTTTCTAGTCATGCAGGGCTTGAGCTGCAGCACTAAATAGCACCTTTTGGAGTTTATATTGAGGCAGCTGTTTCCTAATTGCTTGCAGCATTTTTCTAAGCAGCTAAGCCTTCACTACAATGTTCAGTTCTCATGTCCCCAGCCTCACCACACTGTCATTTGAACAGGCATGAGTTAATATATTCTCAGCCATAGGTACGTCTGGATCTTCACATAAATACGGAGGGAGCCTTTGCCTCAAAAACCTTTGGGAGAGGAGGAGTTTATGTCATGGGAGCAGAAGAGAAGTCTACAAACAAGGTCTTGTGTGATTTCTGAAATGTTGAGTGGAAGAAAAAGTGGGGGGGGTTATTATAAGCTTTGATAGAAAACCTTTTTATAGTTAAGTATGAACCATGCAGGTTCATTTAAAGTAGCCCTGATCACAACCTCAGAAAGCATTCCTGAAAACTCTTTGGATTTCACTAGCTGGAAATACTCCTTCCATAGCATAAAATAAAAAGACCCGACGCAGCTCCTTGCACGCTATTTTAACATTACAATACATTTATTTGTCCCTCCAGTCATCTACCAAACCGGAGTTACTGCTCCTGAATATATAGTGTGTAGAGAATAGAGATACAACCTCTTCAAAGACAAAAAAACAGTCCATCTTCATTTGCTTAACTACATTCCTCCTAAAACACTTCAGAAACTGCATGCAACTTCCCTGAACCAGAAATTTCCCACTAGTAGGCACCTGAATAATTACAAGTGATATTGAAAATTTTATTCCAGCAATCTGCTCTGCCTATACGGCACGTGTGGTTTTGAGCCTAATCAGAGCTCAGAGGCAGTTTATATAAATCAGCCTCAGGACGGTAATATGAGAGCAGCCGCACTTGTTTGTAATGCAGCCTTCTACATGGTGCAAAGTCTGAGTTTGATTGTTTATAGCAGGCAATGAAAAGGCATGCCTCTGCCTTGCCCTTTGATTGCTCGCCTGATCTGAACCATTGAAAGCTGCAAAAAAAAGTCGGCAGCCTTTTTTCCTACATGTTCAATTCCCTATGTTGCAGCCTGTAGAACAGGGTGGTGGTGGGGAAAAAAGATGTAATAAAGTTAAGGCAAACAGTTTTTCAGAAGTCTAACCTCCCTCACATGGGCCAGAATGAAAGTGTAAAGGCATGTGTCTCTTCACACCAGCCCAGGGACAAAATTCCGGGCGGCACACTGAAGTGATGGCCGGGGACGTCCGAGCCCAGCAGCGCAGCAACTAATTGCCTGCGTTCTTGCAGCCAGCACGGTCTGCCAGGCTGGTCTCAAAGAGGAGGCAAAAAGTGGAACTGGGCCTGTGAGAGAGTTGTTTGTTTTCCCACTTCTCTGGATGCCAGACGTCTCAATCTGCCTGCAATCTGGGGAGGGAGAGATCCCCAGGGAGGAGAGAAGGGAATAAGGGAAGGGAATGAAGGAGGCTGCTTCCCTTGCTCTCTCAGCATGGAAACCCATTGAGAATTAAGGGAAGACAGACAAGAATCTTGTTAAAATATAGTCAATTAGGGCTAAGGACCCTACAAAAGGAAGAAATGTTGCTTATAAACAATGGTCTATGAGCAGCAGAAAGGACAAGACTTGGTTTCTGCATGTTCTATGGTGTAAATTCTCTGATGTCTGATAGCAGACTTGTGCTCTTGCTTTTATACTAGAGGGGAACATAGTGGGTTTCTCCCCTGTGCAGAACTCCATCAGAGTGACACATGGAGCACTCTGAATGTATTCATTTGGGAGCTAATCTCCTTGCTTCTTTTGGGAAAATGAAAAATATGTAGGGCACAGCCTGGCCCCAACACAGACATACCAGGGACCAATGCAGAGGGCACTTCCTTGCCGTTGAAAGCAGGTTGGCACACCTGAGCTTTGTCCCAACCTATCACAAGTAGTTCCACGTGTCTAACTTGGGGATCATCTTTGCTTTTATAAGCCAAACGGCAATTATTTTCCTAACGGACTTCCCAGGGCCCTTCTCCAGGCGTGCAGAAGCACGTGTGGTTGGCCAGAGACGGCAGATCCCCTTCCCGGCACTCCTGGCTCATCCCAAGTGCTGCACACATGGGGATGTCCTCAAATCACCAAGATAATATTCCAAGTGGCTGGGTCTCCATCAATCCTACCATAACTTGCCCTTTTAAAGCTCTCAGCAAACAGATCATTTGCGAGAATATAAAACATTATTAAAATACAAGTGACCAGTACTTGCTTTGCAGTAAAGATGTCTGTCTGTCTGTCTGTCTGTCTGTCTTCTGAGCACGTGGCACAGGCAGGCGATGCTGGCCTGGTTTGTGGCCATTGTAAAGGCTACATGGAAAGTCACCTGACGCTGCTGGCTTGACACAACCACCATGGTTTATGGCATATTGTTTTCCCCTCTGGTGTGCTTCTCCAGGAATGCGGTGTCACCTGAGATGTGCAAGATGTGGTGCCTGACAGCCCTGAACCCTCCAGTGGCCTGAGCTCACTGCACTGAACTGTTCAGTTTACAGCAGCTGAGGATTTAGCTTGCAAAGCCTGCAGCATGTTAACTGTGTTATCTTTGTAATTTTGTTATTGGACTATCTTGTAGCTCCCTGGGGTGGGGGGAATGCCTTCACCCATTGCTGTCCTCTGTTCTCCCTGCAGGATGAACTGCTGTTGGTGAGTGAGCTGATGTGTGCTCCTCTTTGGGGAGTTGCTGCAGGCTGCACACTTCGTGAAAGACCAGGATATCCAGAGGATACACTCAAGTAATTTTTTTGGTTCTCTTTATCAGTTTCCGGTATCTTCCTTTAACCTTAATTTTATATTTATACTTTTGGTGACCGTAACAACTGCCTTTCTTTCTCTCTCTTAACGTCACTGACAGTAATAGTGTAGCTATACAGATGTATTGTCCTGGTTGGTGTACAACAATGGGTTTAAACCCATAAAGAAAAATTAGACTTAGAATTGTTATCTTGGTGCTGACCTTTTCTACTAGGGTGGGGTACAAATCACAGAACTCTTCATTTACTTTACCTTGCTGCCCAGTCCCCTCTGGTCCTGAATTAGCTGGCATTTCTTCCAGCTCATTGTCAATGTGCTAAGATGGTGATAAACCTTACAGCAAATTATTCTAGGAGTGGGAGTAGGTAGTCTGAATTTGTGAATTTTGAATTTCAGATATATTGCAGAATCATTTTGCCTTTCTGTTACAAAATGCCTCTGGGACAAACTGAGATTACCTACAGATTACTTTTATCCTTTTGTGCTTCTTTCACTTACTTAACCCATTTTTCTGCTTCCCAGATTCAGCAATTAAGGCTACATGGTCCTTCAAGGAATGATACAAATTTCCTAGCAGGAAAGCCATTGGTATTTGAGGCCTCTTATCTCTTGGGAGCAGTTTCTAGAGGACGCCTGCAATAGCTAAACATACTTTTTTTTTCCTAGCATAAAAGTTAAGGAATTGTCCCAAGCAGCAGAGGCAACACCAGGCTGTTGGCTGCAAAACATCACACAAACGCCTTCCGTTCGTTAACATCCCTATTCAACTGCCTTTTGCACAGTAAAAGCATTTAGCAACAAATACGGGCCACAAGGAGCTTATTTGTGTCATGGTTCGATATAAGAAATGCCATACGTGAGCATCTAGTGAACTACAGGTTTTTTTAAAATGTCACATGTATGTTTTGAAAAAGAATCTCTGTGTCTGCTAATGCAAGGCAAGATGACAGATCTATATGGGATGACATGGTCTATACTCTTCCTGCTCTAATAGCTGGTCTTCCTCTGTCTTCCTCTGTTTCACTGAGATGAGCCTATTTCATATAATTTCTATGGTAATTTTTCTGTACACAAACTCCCAATTACTACAATATGCATGTAATTGGTTGTTGTGTTAGTTAATCATGTGGCCAAATAATCTCTCCCTAAATAAAGCACAAAGAATCATGTGCCATCAGTCTAGGAAAACAAATGAAAATAAGATTTTCCACAGAAAGATTTCTAAAAATACTTAATTTCCTTACTCTCAAGAAAAGAGAGAGGGGACAGCCACTGAGCCTGGTGTCTCCTGCTCCTCTCTGGTGCAGCCTGGTCTTCCCAGGGCCACCCTGGGAATTGTCAGATGCGCTCCAGGAGTATTTGCTGGGCATGAGGAAACACGAGATTCGTTATTTAATAGATCAATCCACTTCATGTTCTGTCTTTTGGAAATGGAAAGAGGTGGATTCAAACATACCAGGGAAAGAATGAGGAAGCTCCTCTGGGCAGGGACCGGCAGAGAGCTGATGGAGCCAGAAGAACAGGAAGAACAACAACATGAGGACCAAGAGGCCTTTCTCCTTCACAAAGGTTACTGCTATTTCTCTCCCCCTAAGTCTCATATCCCCAGAAACGACTCCTGAACCAGCTCCATCTCCCTCTGGTTTCCTCATGTGCTGTTTACTCGTGGAAATTTTCAAAGTGCTCTGAAGAATTAAGCTTTGAACAGTTCTGGCCTCCCTGATGATTATAAAATGGGTTTTTTTTTTCTTTTTTTTTTTTTTTTTTTTCAAAACAGTGGGTTTTTTTTCCAAAATAATGGGGAAGGAAAAGTAATGCACCTGAGCTGTATGTGATAGGGAAAGAAGAGAGGGTGAGTGTGGGAGCGCAAGCATTGCACAAGGAGGCTGTGTTTGCACATGTCTCTCTGTGAAACAGCAGTTTCCTTGCAGTGCTTCAGATCTCACCGACGATCGGGCAGACCCCTCAGCTGGGTACACGCTGTTGTACTGCAAAGTGATGTACACACCAAATGACTGTATCTCCCTTCAGAGCTGCACCTATCCAGAGGGTCTAGGTACATGACTGGGCTTCCACGCTCTCAGGAGCCCCCATCTCTGCTATTTCACCCCTCCTTGCCAAGGGCTTCCACCTACCCTTGGAAATTCCCTTCCCTTCAGGCAGTGGGTACGCCTGGGCTTCCACTCCTGCCTCCTCCCACCACCTCACTCAGCTGTAGCTCCTTCCACTCAGCCACCCATTCCCAAAATCAGTGGCTATTCTTGCAACTCCTAAAAGTCAACCAGGGTCCTTCCAGTTGCAACTTCTCCACATGTTTCCCCGCTGTCCTCCTGCTGTGTATATAAGATAACTACTTCACTTTTCTGTCTCCTCCATTGAGGCAGAAGAGGATTGAGGATGTCCCATGAATTTCTAGATAGCCAGTCCCTTTTGCCTGGCAGGGTTCAAAAATAGCTTATCAGTATGGCCAAGCTCTCCATAGCCAGCAAAATCAGACAAACAATCTACCTGGCCTATAGTACCTGTCACGTAGCCCAGCACCTCTCCATCACTGCCACTATGTGAAGCTTAACCAATCTCCAGCACACTTGGGACTGGAGATTAAAATCAGCAGTCTGAGGTTACGCTGCCTTCAGCCTCACTCCTCTCCATGGCTGAGACACCTGATCCTCTGGAGAATCAGGTCCTAGATTGCCACTGTTGTCAGCCCAATATGCCAAGGGAAAATAACTCTGGTCTGGGTTGGCCTTAATACAAAACTGCAGCAGTCCAAGGCTAATTCACAAAAATTGTCCTTGCTTTTGAGGGCAGTGACACCCAGCAAGAGGATGGGAAAGATGACTAACAGTAGTGACGTCTTTAGGCATACTGACTTCTGCAATGTAATATTTCTGGGACTGTGTGACATTGCTATAAATTATTGTTCAGGAACATAGGAAATGAGGACATCAGACTGGAAGAAGATTCCTACTTCCTTGAAACTAGTGCCACGTTGTTGTATTGAGAGATGATCAGTAACAAGTTGGAAGTATCCTTGAAGAACAACCTATTTAAACATCGTTACCCTCATGTTTAAACTCTACTCCCTCTACTATAAATAATCATCACCTCTCAAATTACAGGCTATAGGGAGGAAGAAATCAATTGCGTTAGATTTGCAGGTCTGCAAATGTGTATGTGTAAAGCTACGCGTGGGAATATCCCCACTGAAAATCTGTGCGTGACCCTGGGGGTTTCAGACTCATCCTCTTCCAGCTGTAGCTGTGCTGGCTAAAGCAATTATTGCCTTCATCAAGTCCTAAGTGCCTGTGTAACCAGCACTTCAGCCCATCCTATCTGCTAATGCAGGATTGCTTCCAACTGTTTTAAACCACTCAAGGGACAGGCGTCCACCTTTTTCCTTGAAAGATATGTCCATGACTTAGTAAGTAGCACTAATAAGACATTTTTCACACACTCAGCCTAAAGTTTTTGAAAAATATTCTCTCTCCTCTCTTACCTTTACTCAAATTCCCAGAACAAATAATGGCTCTTTTTTCTTTGTACCTGTGTAAATCTGAAATATTTCATAGAATAATCCATTTCTGCATTAATGTATGCATGGGTTTGCCTAGTTGGTGGCTTGTTCTCGGGTTTTGGTAAAGCTTTAATGCTGTGAATGCCTAATGAGATCTTATACTATACTAGCAACATCCCAAACAGTATTGATTGTGAAATATCAACTGCCTAAAAAAAGAAAGTTACTGATCTATAATTTTTGAGTTGGAAGAGAACATTCAGATTCTCATTCTGGGGAAGATTCTCAGCCCTACATCTTGACAACTCAGAATGAGATAAACACAACCCTTTATAACCCTGTGAGGTTTGGGTCCATACAGTGGTGGCTCAGTACTAGTTCCAAGCACAAACTGGTGGTCTTCACAACTGGATCAGCTGCTCCGACCAGCTCCCAGTTTGAGCAGGAGTTAATGTTTTACCAGAGAAATAAATCAGTCAAGGAGAACAGAAAATAAAAGACGATGGGAATGGGAAGAAAGTCTGACAGAACAACACAGAAGTTACAAAATCAATATCTTATCAGAGACTCTCCAACAATAGGATAGAGGTGAACAGTCTCTTCAGAGAAGTCAGTTCTAGTGGGTACTTGGCCCTCTCCAGAAGTCTGTCTGGATTCTTACCCCTGGAGTGTCAGGAGGTGACAAAAAAGAATCTGCACCAATGAGAAAAGCCATGTAAGGATAGAATTGGTAGGAGAAAGGGATGGATATAAAAGCCAAGTCATATTTAAAACAAAGGTAAGACAAATTGGAGCCATCTCCAGCATAGCATTACTTACTCTGAAAGATGCATATGAGACTTAGCAAAAGAAACTCAGAGCTAAGTAATGTTATCCTGCAACAGATGAAATTTCTACTGGGTTGAACAGCCTGATTACTATAATATTGGAAACAATTTCCACAGTACAGGATGACTAAAATAGGATTTCTTGCTGTAGACCAGATCTAAATCATAGTGGTTTTATAAGTGCATGGAGAAAGTCCACACAACAAACTTGCAGTTGTCTTTGATGGAAATATCCCTGAGACAAGTAGTGGAGGTTGCTTTGCTTCAGATCAAATGCAGTTTGATGTAATTTAAAACTTCAGGCCAGACAGGTTATAAAAACCAAATGTACTGGAGCAGCTTAGCCGTTAGACAAGGTCTCGGTAACAGAGTTGCCTGTTGTGTTGCTACCAAGTGAGACAGTAAGTTAGACCTTCCCATGGAATTACTTTGCTCAAGTAGCACTTTACAACTGGTTTCTATAAAAAATTTACAGCAGGGGTTCATTATAAAAAGCAGGGTGAAAACGGCAAAGTAGTTCAAGTCTCCTCTTTGCAGTGATTCTCAGCTGAGTTCTCTGCAGCACACTACCATGTAAAATCTAAGAGAAGACAAATGACAGATGCACGAAACCCACTTGATGTCACCAAGAAAGTATTTAAGAAACCAGACAATGAGTGGTTCCAAGGAAGTCAGCAAGGGCAGATCCCATAAAGACCCTAGAACAGAGCTTTTTGTAGGAGGTTTCAAAAATACCCATTGCCATATGAACTCATAACAAAGTCTTAAGAGTCTGCCTTGGAGTATTTCAGTTTAGGTAAAACTTGTTGGCAGTTTTACATCAAGGAGCCTGACTACTCGGATGTACTGCTTCCCATGTGTATTGGGGAAGGTCAGTGCTTTAAGGTTTGGGTTCTGACAAACTGAATTACCAAAGAATCATCAAATAAAAGTGTCAGTCCTTCTTCACTTGCTGCTGTAGGTCTTCCCAGATTTGAAACCCAGCTGAACATCACTCAAAATCTTCTGCTTGTTCTGATCTGAGGCCAGAGGTAAAAGATTTGCCTTTGTTAGAAAGCTCCTGACAAGATCTTTAAATATTCCACCCTCTTGAGGCTTAGTCTGTGTTGAAAGATGGCTTTTGCTCCTTCAGCATCTGCAGTGGAAGACCTCTGGGACTGATTTTCTTGAAGCTACTCAGAAGCATGAAATCCTATTAATAAAGAAGAATCCCTCTCCCCTACTGCGACAGAAGCATTCAGATGAGGCCATGAGCTAACCCTTGGAAGAATCCTCCAGTTTGATGGTAGCAGTTTCTTGGGCCTATGGATGGAAATACAAAAAAGCCATCACATTGAGCATGTAGAAGCAACAAATTAATGCTTTTGTAGAAGACACTGCATGTTAAGCTATTAAGGAAAAACTTTAATAAAATTTAAAAAAAAAGAACAAACAGGATTGAGGCACCTTGAGCATTGAGACAGGATGTATAATGAGTACCAACAACAGCAGTCTGCCAAAACACTGAAGGAGCCGCTAGAGAAGCCAGGGAAATCAAGTGTCAAGGCAGGTTGCTACATGCATCATATCACTCCAGGCAGCAGCCTTCAACATTGGGAAAGCAGCAATGATTCTGCCAGGTACAGCCAGGAAGAAATGATGGGGGACAGTAAATATACATATATATATATGCGCTTGGTGGAGAGGGTAAGTGATGACCATAAGAACCTTGCTTTCTCCTTAATGCAGTGACTGCAGACATCAAGGATCAAATAAAAAGTTATTGAAAATTATCTCACCCTAAGTATCCCAGACCAAGAAGTAAATTCTGACCAGAAGCTGTTTTAAAAAATAATCAATTCAAGGGTTTTTCCAAGCATGGCATGTCTGAAAATTTAAACTGATGATTCTCTTTCCTCCACATGCCCTAGTACTACCAACGGCACCATGTGTCAGAAGTATTTCAAATACAATGTATCTAAAACTGCCCAATAAATCTTTTCTCCCCCCCATTTTTTTTTTCAAAATAATTAAATAGTTTATTCTTGCTAAAAACCAAGCTCAGCCAAAATGTACCCTGAGTGAAAGGCCACTTCACTTCCCCTACAGTGGACATAGGAGGGGTTGCCTAGAAAGCAAGGCATGCTGAAATAATGACAGCCGGCTTTAAGCTGCGATGTTAGCACCAACTGAATGTTTAAGTAAGTTTCATATTCAAATAACAAACCGGCTTGTATTAAATATAATTAATATTCATTGCTAAATATTGAGAACAAATAAACATAGTCAGATGCCACGTTTGGCTTTGACTTCACCACTGTGGAAATGTTAATTCATGCTCTCATTCTCCCTCCCACACTCTATTGTCACTTCTCCTATCTTCTTTAAAAGTCCAGCTTCCTAAACTCTTCCAAATGTAAACTACCACTGATAATAGGAAGAAGTGCAATTATGTGATTCCACCCACAAACAATTCTACCAGTTTCAGTTCCATTTCAGGATCCCAGTTAAATTCATCCTTCCTATTTTTAAGTCTTCAAATGCAATTGCCCCAGGGAGCCTTCCAGATGTTTATCTCTGTGCTCCCAGCCCTGCTCTTTCTATTTCTCTAATTGGTATCTTCCCCCTCTCTGCAACATTCTGCACAATTCTGGCATTGCTGTGGTGAGAAACTCCTCCTCCTCAGACCCCACATATAGGAGCAGTTTTCTAGAAATTAATTCTCAGTCTCTGCTCAGATATCTGTAGCAAACATTCCTCTGCACATATGCCTCTGTAAAGTATCTTAAAGAGGAGGAAAAAAAAACCCCACATCTCATTTGTTTCTTATGGATTTTATGACAAAAGGCTAAAGATACCTTATTTTATTCTGTCCTGGGTTTTTGGCTTGCTCACACTTTGACCTCTCCAGCTTTGCTAGCTGGCAGACAGCATAGGAAAAGCAGGAGGATGACAATGAAGAAGGGCTCGCATCTGAACAGTCAGAGGGCAGGGGTTTCTAATCAAACTCGTGCTTCCTCCTACTGAACTCAAATTCCTAATAACATTTAGGAGACAACTTACTCTGGCAGCAGTCACATCTTTATCATAAGCCAAAGGACTTTCACTTTGGCAGTTTCTTGCGGGAACAATGAAGCTTCATAATTCTGATATTCCTTTCATATACACACACAAAAAAAAAAAAAAAAGAAGGGGGGGATGATGGGACTTTTTTCCATTTTACTGGGAATTTCTGACCTGAAATCAAAACCCAAGGCACTGAAGGACACTGCAGTGGTTCTTGGATCTGTCTGCACAGAGCTCCCTGCAGGATCAGGGCTCTTGTTTGGAAGTGATATAGTCATGTCTTCTAGGACCTAGTTTTATTCACTTCAAAGCAAAAGGTGTATCTTCCCAAGTTTATCTTTAAAAAGTTTCTTTCTGTTACTAGTTTCACTTCTTTTAATTTATTCCTTCTCTAGGATCTTTTCTCTGCCACAAATCAACAAATAGATTAATTCAGTCAATGCTGTAACATTCATTTAAAGTAAAAATGCCAACTGCAGATCTCAGTTGCTGTGTTTTATTTAGCCATTTTGTGACTAAAGATTTTGTAAGGTTTGCTTGTTAAACAGTTCACAAGAATCATCTCCAGTACCGGAATCTGATCCATCCGTGCAGACTCCACTGACTTCATTGGGTTTACCTGGACTGATCGAATTGCAGGATCAGTTCCTACATTTGTACTGAGCTCTGCCAGATTGTAAATAACACATTAAAAAGAAATCAAATCTCCACCTCAGCATACGAGAGATTGTTCTAATATGATAGATAAATATTCAATGTAGCCGTAGCATCACCCATGCTTATGCTGCCCCTGCACTGTTTGTACAGTTTGTTAAACTGTCAGAATAAAGCAAAGAGCAGGGTGAAAAAGAATCAGTGGCAGAGAGGAGGTAGTCATTAATGTGGAGTCTTGAGAGAAGGAAAGGATTTGTGGTGGCAGGTTTTTCTTCTGATGAAGAAGTAAGGAGGTAAGGAAATGGCATGGGACAGATGGCACTGTAGGTCTCGGGCAGATGCCTGTGCTGCCATCAGCTTCATGGCACACAGAAGCTAAACTCGGTATCCAAGTGGGGATTTGATGTGCAGACAGTTAAGGTACCTTAACCAGAAAGTTTCTGTCCCTGTTGTCTTCGAGAGCATTCTGGGCAGGGGGCACAGAAATTCTCTGGTATCCTCCACAGCTGAATAGAAAAGTGACAAACACCATTACAGGTGATACTCGCTTTTAATGTCAAAAGTCAAGAGACTTAAACAACAGGAAACCTGCAGCGGGGTGATCAATTGCTAGGCCACACCAGAATTCACCTGATTTGCATCCCAGTACTCTGTGCCACCTTTCCTTGGATGTCTCCGGTCCCAGAAGAACAACATGCACATGGGCTACGAGGCTGCACACGCGTTGCCTGCCGGGGCACAGGCTGGTAATGTCTGCACGTGTAACTGCAGACGTGATACGGGGACGGCCAGAGCACACACTCACTTCTTTGACATACACACAGCTAACATTGTGGCACTAACAGCGAGTGAGCTGCTGTCTGACCTGTGATGCACAAGTCACTTCATCCTGTGCTGCCTGTTTGTAAATATGGTGATCTTAACCACCTCACCTCCCTTACAGAGGAGGGCACGTAGAGATTATTCAAACACCACATTATAAGCATTTTGAGAACCTCTGCAGCTGGAGGCGCTTCAGCAAACAATGCACGCCACATGGGAGGCATCAGTTTTCTTACAGGCAACCCCATTTTTCCACTAAAAATACATTCATTTTAAAAAGAGCTGTTGCGAGTATACCTATCTGTTATTTGGAGCTATTTGTCACTTTGTGGAAAGAGAAGCCACGAAAGTCGGGGATTATTGCAGCATGTTGAGGGTTAGAATATGTGGAAAATACATTTATAGTACATGAAACTCCATCCGACCCACTACTTGTGCAACAAGTTGTTACAGTAAAATACATAGATTGCAGCCAAAGAAATCGTCTAGTTTTCCCATCTAATTTTGTGCCTTTAACAACATTTTCTGCCTTTTGCCTGTTGCCTTCCTGTCTCATGCACTGCAGGAGATTCGTGATTATTTTCTTCCCCACACTCAGCTTAAAAGTGCTTTTCACAAAAGCAGCTGATGGCCTGGTTCAACTGGAAGGTCTCTGATTTGCGATTGCATTAACTTAGAGCACCTGGGACATCGGATTTGATTCTTTGGCTCCCTAAATAAGGTCTCCTGGGATCCACCTTTCACTCTTAGGTACAAAGCAAGCCGGGCAGCACTAGCAATGTGGCAAAGCATCAGAAGGACCATCAACAAGGGAACAGAGAGCTTCTGGCAACAATGAGAATATTTTAACTACTTTTATCACTGTAATATGAAGCGTTCCTGATCACGGATACAGGATGAAGTAGAAAAGCTGTGAGAGACCAGAAGAGGCTGCCTGAATGGGGAAAGCAGCCTGTGTAACTGCGGGTATGGTGCCATGAGTGCAAACTCAGTGTCTTGAGGAAGCACGGTGCTGGCACGGGGACACGTTTGCATTAATATATTCATCCAGAAGCACAGCAGAGTGAGCTGCACAAGTGGTAACCCCAGTTCTGCTGGTTGAGTGCATCTATATTAAGGGTGTGTGCTGGTGTAATTGCCCTTCTGTCATTACATGGCTATAAATTTCCTTAATTATAGACACGGCCACCTGCATGCATTATGTAGCACCATAAGTGGTGCTGGAAGTAAGCGTAGAGACTGACCAGGACAGGACATCTCTGGAGCTGAAGCCGAGGCAGCAAATGGAACCAAGTGGGAAGACAGATTTCCTGAAGCAGCCAAGAAGCAGGGAAGAAATAAGCAGACTGGCAGAAACGCTCCTGGTCCAGCAGATTCTGCTGTGGGGCAGAAGATGGACTAAGCATCCTCCTCCTTTCCTTCAGCCCAGTTTTCCATGGTTCCCTCATATAGTTTTCAGGCCCTGCTGAAGATGGGATGTATTCCAGGGCATTGGCCTTCAGGAGCAGCAGCAGGGCAGGGTGAGCTCGCCGGCTCTGCCACGGCCAGGATCTCTCACCCGGAGGACAGAAATGCAGCGCAGACACGGGGCTTGCTCTGGTTCCTAAAGGCTCAGCCTGGCACACAGGCAGATAAACACTGGCTTGTGAATGTTTTAAAAATGAACAGCCTGAGTTGGATTTATTTTTAAATTTCAGGGAGGCTGGGGAGCAGGTCAGCCTCGCAAAACCAAGCCCATTTTTCAATGGCATTTTAAAGATGATAGCACCTCTTTAACTTCATCTCTCATGATGATGACTAATGTGGAGGGAATGCCTGGAGCCTGCAGCCGGTCCGACAGCCCTATTGACCCCGAGAGCAGCAGAGAGGGATCTCCTGCACCTACAAACCTACAACTGTGACCTGGAGGATGAAATCCTTTGCTCAGGTGCAGCTTTGCCAGATTCCCCAGTGCTTTGTGTGGACACAAGAGCCAAGAGGGACTGGATTAGTTGACAGGACAGAGGCCTAAATTTAGCCAAGATTCAATAAGTGGGTGTAGGAAATGAAAGGAAGGAGTGGAAAAGGAAGGACAAGAATAAAAGCGATAGGAATGGATACACAGACTGTATTCATCATGTTCCTGCTCGTGATTTTTGTTTTTATTTTTTTTAAATATCAGTAACCGTTGCCAGGGATTTGCCCATCTCTTGTGCACAAGGAATTTGCCATCAGAACTACAGTAGAAGGGAATCACTTGCAGAGAGATGTGGCTGTGGAGGATGGGGTGTACAGCGCAGAACCAGATTTATTAAGAAAATAGAAGGCATTTATGGAACAGTTGGATAAATAAGCAATTGGATATCAGTGCTGGAGTAGAGGCTGGGTGAAATGCCGGCAGCAATAATACGGCCAGGTGGTTATACAAAAGGTGACCATCCTCTCCTTCAGAGGACAGAGCTTTTGCGTCTTGTACCAGAGAAAGGTGAAGGGCAGAAGTTTCAGGAGGGAGAGGCAATGGGCCAGAAACATTCAACAGAAGCATTCTTCATGTAGTTGGGATAAAATGTTAGCATATGTTGAGATCTAGACTTCACCCTAGGCTTGTCAATTAATAAGATTTCTATTTCCTGTCTAGAAACTATCTAATCACAATGCTACATTCACTGGCTGATGGTAAAAAATGCCTACTATTTAATTATTTCAGAAATGCATTTGAGATTATTAAATACACATACTTAAAATTTATTCCCTCTTAAATATAAGTACCTGAATTCTCAATGGATTATTTTTTTTTTACTCGCAGCTATTTTCACACAATATAAATGATGCATTTTCACATATATTTTCAAAACACTGTAAGGTAGTTTAGTCCATATTATAGTTGGACTCTGAAAAGATAAAGTTCACTTAAATTATGAATATACAATCAAGTACCTGATCGCGATATGCCGTCTTCACAAACCGGTGATACATTGTTCCTGTGTCTGGTTACCAGCAGGAAAATCCCTGCTTCTCCCTTCCACACTGCCCTTTCCACAGCAAAGGATTTGTACAGATGAATTTTGCACAACTTCTGCTCCTCTAAAAGAATAGAAAAATTCAACAATTTTGGAAAATTAGCTACCTTAAAATGAACTGAAGCTCGGAGAATTTTTTGAATATAAAAGAATGTTTTTAACACCTATGATAACATTAGCTTATGGTTAACTTTAGGGACTCGTTCTTTGCAGTAGTGAAATTGTTTTCCTCAGTTGATCCATGCCCACAAACCCGACGTCCATGGTTGAAGAATCAGGTAATAACCCGTAGCCACCTTCTTCTGACATACTGGTTTGTCCTGTATTGGGGATCACTTGTGGAGGGAGGATGGAGGGATGAGTTTAAAGCCGTGTATGATTTAGGAGGTTGGAATGGAAGTCATTAGGAAAGAGCAATTGTTCTGGGAGGTAATTATAGGGAAGACTGGCAGTGGGGAATTCAAAGTTTAGGATGCTGAGAAGCGAAAGACATGTGCATCAATCTCTGTCCAAACCTCTGACCTAATCCCCCTTTTTGGCTGAGATATCGTAACCCCAGATTTAGCAGATTTGTCATGTCAATAGCAACAAACCTTTTTTAGGTTTGTAAACAGTTTTTTGTTTAAACAGCTTTCGAGAATTGAGAGGAACAACAGGAAAAGACAGAATGTACTTTTTGGAAGGCAAACTATAAAATTAACCGTTTTTAAAACTTGATCTTCCCACTAATATCCTGGACTTCCTTTATTTTCCCTCTTTCTAGCCCTGAAGTTTTACTCCTTAAGGTGGTGCTTCAGACTTGTAAACTATTTTCTTCTCCTGCCCACCCCTGCAGCCTCGCCTGTTGCTGAGAAGGGGCCAGCTGGGGCCCAGACAGGCTGGACTTGTCCCCCAGATTGGTTTTGATTTGTTCGGTTTATAAACTAGAAAAATAAATAAGCTTTTTGTTCACTTATCCACTTGCAGTCAGACCAGCATTGTCTGCTCAGGTACGCTTCAGTCCCTTCACGAGGCCCGATTTTGCATGTCCTGAGATCTTCCCTTATAGAATCATAGAATGGTTTGGGTTGGAAGGGACCTTAAAGATCATCGAGTTCCAACCCCCTGCCATGGGCAGGGACACCTCCCACCAGACCAGGTTGCTCAAAGCCCCATCCAGCCTGGCCTTGAACACCTCCAGGGATGGGGCAGCCACAGCTTCTCTGGGCAACCTGTTCCAGTGCCTCATCACCCTCACAATGAAAAATTTCTTCCTGATACCTCATCTAAATCTACCCTCTTCCAGTTTGAAGCCATTACCCCTCGTCCTATCACCTTCAGAGACTATCCTGCTGCCTGGGCTCTCCAGGACAGTGAAGTTAATACTGGGCTGTTTAAAGCAGCTCTCCACAGCCTTCCACCTCCTCTTTCATCCCTAAGTGAAGTTTCTCCCTTCGTTGCTCTGACCCAGAGTGGACCAGCCAGGTGGTATTTATTCACCCGCACCCCTTCCACCAGAGGAAAACAGATGGGACTCTTCCCTGGGAGGGACCAACCTCCTCCATACAAGGCACATGACAAACAGTGGCATCCAGGCAAGGAACAGCCCTGTTCACAGCAGATTTCTCTCTTTCCACGTCATATAAACACGTCCTTTACCTGCCTGTCCATGCCATGCAACTGCGGTGGCCCAGGGACGCGGGGCAGCGGGGTGCCCTGACAGGAGATGGGGTGATCCCAAGCAGGG
>JAHREE010000169.1:2481899-2499619 GCA_033628505.1 Tringa tobata | reverse complement strand
AGAGACAGGCTCCAGCCCTGCCCTGCCCGGGGCCGTGCGGGGCGGCGCGGCCCGGCCGCTCATTGTATGCAGGCGGCCACGCTGCTCGCCATTTTTAATTAACCCTCCTCGGAGGGTTATTTACAGAAACGGCTGCCGGGCGGGCCTAGCGCGGGGTCGGCGGGCTGCGCTGGCCATGTGTAGCCCTGCACAGCCCTCGGCCCGGATCCTGCACCGTCATGCAGTTGCGCTGGTTCCATAAAGGAGGCACTACGTTTTCAGGCTTGTGCCCTGCTCCCGTCCGGTGTGGTCTCCGGCGGTGCCTTTAGCGTTTTCTTTCGCATCGTGTTGTTATTTTTACACACCGTCCCCCCCCCCCCTTCCCCTTTGAACAACAGCTTACGCCTGAATTCAACGATGCGAAATTATTTTGGGCAAATGTGCGGCGGGATTTCGTTCCCTAAGGAAGGGCAGCCACAGTACGCGGCTCGTAGCGATGGTATTTGACTTGGAGGTCAAAAACACCAACTACCTAAATATCGTTTAGAACGCCTGGCTGTGAAGACGCCAGTTCTGTTACGACCGTTTTAATCAACAGTGACATAAATATTCAGCAACAGAAGATATTTTGCTTGGAAACGTGACAATCGACTTAGCAAATGTACCTTTCAGCTAAATAACAGCCATTGAAATCAGGAGGAGCAAAGGTGTTTTAGTGGAAGTTTGTCACAGTGACTGTGAGATTACATTTCAAGATTAGAAGGTCATTACATAAAGCCTTGCTTTCTTAAGCATAAATCTCTATTTCATAAAATAATAGCTCAAACTTATGTGCTTATTGGAGCAACTGCTTTTGATTTTGCTTTAGAAGAACCTCCAAGCTGGTGTTTATATACTGTGTGATGAATACATAAATGGAGGTGATTTAAAATATACCTCATATTTGTTTGTATGCATCCAAATATTAACATCTTGTAGGTTTTATTTTCCAGCAGATTGTTTGGTAGCTTTTAGCAACCTGCTTTTTCTCAATGTCCTTTTAAAGTCCTTTAGAATATTGACTGTATTTAATGTTTTTATTTTGATTTTTATGGGCTTGAAGCTCTACCAATCTGGGCACACTGTGAAATGCTGAAAATTTTTATGCAGTTTAAGGTGGCCTGCCTTCTCTGGATCGCATCCCCTCTGACAGCGGGGGTACAGGAGTCCAAAATACATGTGGAAGTCGCTTTGATGGTTGTGGAAATCTTACTGTGGTGGCCACTTCCATCGGAGGGGTGAGGAAAGAGCCTCTGCATATATCAACATAGTGAACTGAGAATATAGACTTATCTCAGAAATCTATTTGAGATCTATTAGATTGCACACAGCCGATTCCAGGTGATATTATGATCGTGCTAATTTGCCAGAGTTTATAGAACTGTCCATTTATGCAAAACTAAAAAAGTTTGGCCTTTGGAGGTTTTTTTTTTTTGAATTCTTGATTTTTCTTAAGAAATGTGGTAAGTTCACAAGATTGCAGAGATCAGATTATTGCTAACTTTTAATCATGGATATATAGTCATTTAGTGCGTAAAACAGCGTTCATCGTCTTAATGTATGGGTGTTTCTGCTTTCTTGAGAGAGGTGATTTCAAGCAGTGAGGAAAATATTTAATAACATGTAGTTAGCTTAATTTTAACATGCACAGAACAGTGTCGGATGCCATTCTTCAGTGAGTGATCATGTTAGATTTAGGAGGTATGTGAAGAATGCGCAGTAGAAAATTGCACATCTTGATTTTGAATTATGTGGAGGTTCGCTTATTCTGTGTACAGCTATGCTAGATGAACAATTTTTGATGAGTGAAATAACCATTTCAGAAGTAGTAATATAAGTGTGGGATTAAACTTTAGGATTAAATCAGATACGGTATTTTGAGTGTCTGCTGTCATGTTCCTGTTTTTCTCCTTTCCCTTATGACTAATTTACTCTTCGTTGACAACCTTGTGGACACTTTGAGTAAATGGAAGTACTATACAGGGCTATTTGACTTCGGGAGGGAGGGAAGACATTCCCTTTAGGAAGAAAAGAAATACCTAATCTCTGTATCATGAAGGAAAAAAGCAATGACAGCCTTGATAAGGGGCAGGTACCCGCTCAGCGGGACCAGGTGTGATGCAGGCTCACCTACTGCAATACTTTAGCTAGAATGCTGTAATGTTACAAATCACCATCTTATTTAGCTGTCTGTTAGCTGTGGATGTTGTGTGTAGTCAGCTGTAGCCTTACTGAGGCTTGGCAGTAGTGGTACGTGGACAGAGAAACTTTAAATTTGTGAGAAGTGCCAGAAGAGGTTGTGTCCCTCAGCTGAAGGCAGCCGCTTCCCTGGCTTAGGGTGCGGTTGGACAAGCACAGCCTTTCCTGCTGCTCGTTTTCATCTCGTGTGCCGTGCCAGTGATTGGACTAATGCACCTCCCTGTGACTGTAAAGTGATCAAAATTAAAAATAAAAAGGGGGATTTTAAAGTGTAGTTTCGTTTTTTCATTTGGTTCAACCTGCAGCCCCATTTAGCGTTGTAGGAATGTGGTGAAGGTTTGGCATTGGGGCAGGAGGGAACAAGAAGGGCTACTTGAGGTGACACCGATTCTGGCAGTTATCTGGCCAAAAGCTGTCACTTGTCACGGATTTTGTGTGCGCTCCTCATCCATTGCTGCATAAAAGCATGTGATTCTGGCTGGAACAGAATGGGAGTGTGCACATGAACCATTTGTGCCCGAGTTTTAGATAAATTAACAGTTTGGGGTGGTGATTAGTAAATTATCCTGTAGAAATTCTGAAGAGTTTATTTGTATACTAAATAAATTTGGGGGGGGGGGAAGCTTTTCTGTACTGTAAGTAGGGTGTGAGGGTTGCTTTATCATGCAAGAATTAGGGCTGTTAGTTGCTAGTGAGTTGCTCTGTAAAGTGTAATTGAATCCAAGTCCCGATACTTTATATATACTTCCTCTGTAACGTCTTTTCACAAATGTGTCTGAACTTCAAAGAACTTGACTTAATACAAATCTGGAGTTATATATTTCTTTAAGTTCTTTCCTGGAAAGTCTTATTTACAGCTTAATAACTGTACATTTCTCCTGTTTATAGTTTGAATCAGCTTTTTGGTAGGTTCAGCCTCTGCCCATAGTTCCTTATGAACGTTTGTTTTGCATTATGGAAGCTTCTCTTCTGAAAAAAAGCCAGCACAAGCTTATCAAGCCAGTGTCACAGTCCCTGAACACATAGTGACTGGTGGTTCAGGTTGCACACTCATGTTCTTCTTGTGTCAGCTCTGCAGCCTCTCGGGCAATGCCATCTTTGAAGTTTTTCCCTAGCTAGGGCAATGTAAAGCTGAGATTTGAATTCCAAGCGAAATGGTGGAATGCGTTTACAAAGAACAAGAAAAAAAATACCAACGTGTCTGTGTGTATGTATGTGAAAAGTTGGAAATTGCACTTTGCTGCAGTTTCCACGCTATTGACAGTTCGGGTTGCTTTCTCTTCGGTCCTGGTTTGCTCACTACGGGCAGAATTTACTAGATTTCTGACCCACTGTATGATACTGGGCTCAAGTACGTAACTAATTTTTTTTTGCCTGTCTTTCTGAATGCTTACTTCCCTCTCAAATTTTGTCCTCATTAGTATTCTTAATTTTTGGCAATTTAATATTATTTGAATACATAATACTGCGTTCATTTCTTTTTTTTGCCTGTTTCCATGCCTTTCTCCTGAAGGCCTTTTTCCCTGAGCTCCTTCACTGTCTTCTATATTGCTTCGTGATAAAAGTGATGAGAATATGCAGACTAAATTCATCATAGGACTGTGGGTGTCTGCCTGTTTATATGTTCTTCCTGCCCCTTCCCATCTTCAGCCTTGACATTTTTCCATGGAATAGATGATGCTCAAGTGAGGGGAGATAAAAAAAGCCGATGCAGCAGACAACAAGAAAATTAAATTAATTCTGAGGTAATACCTAGAGCGAAGCACCAGGCCTGGCCTCTTATTCCCACTAATGATAATACTTAATACCTCTGGAAACGGCGTGCTTGGCCTTGGGTAAAGATGTGCATTGCATTGTTCTCGGCTCAATGCTTCATGCCAACCAAGAAAGCAGCATCGGTGACTTTGGAAGAGTGTTAGCTGGGTCTGGAGTTTCTTCTGTGCATTCTTCACGAGCTAGGTGCTCAACAGGTCGTCAGATTTAGTAAACTTTCTGTGAAAGAGAAGTGGAAATGGTGGAATAGTGGAAAATGTGTGTAAAATTCAGAGGGAAATGTAGCTAGCATGCTAGTCAGGATGAGCTATATGTATCAGACTTCCTTACTCTATTCCAGTTGTTCTGTGCTATTGACTGAATTCACTAGAGTGAAATCTGTTCCTTCTCATTACTAGGTAGCTATACTAAGTAGCAAGTTGTGTGTATAAAAGTAATATAAGCTCAAACTTTAAAAAAGCAGGTGGAGACTAACTGAATCAGTTTCATTGCTGCAGAATAATTTATCACAAGAAAATCTAAACAGTGCATCTAGCCTTTAGCAGTTAAACCAGTTTAACCAGTACATCTTGCATGACATCATTCGATATTTGGGGTAAGGGTGAAAATGAACTGGTTTAGAGCTTGTGAAGCATCCAATTTTTCTCAAATGATAATAAATTTAAAATAGGGCATTGTTTGCTTTAGTTTTTTCTTTGAGGTGTCTCAGATGAGTTGCTTTAATTTAACTTTGTCTCTTGTGGCTGTAGAATGGTGATTGTGAAGGAGTAAAATATTGTGTGGCTTGCAATAAAAGGCATTGGTAATCCATAACAAGTGTGCTTTTCCCCCCTCAAATACATATGTATATTAACATATATAAAATCTGCTGTGTTCTAGTTTGACATTACCAGTGACAGGATTAACAGTTGTTATAAAGAGTCCTGGCAAGTAGAACGGGGACTGGAGACTGGCTGTCTTATTTGTTAAGTTATTAAATACATGGTGGTGTTTTCTGAAACTTTTGTTTTTATTGGTAGCTTAAGATAATATTTTGCTCTGATGGTTTTAGCGTTTTAATTTGATACACTAGCAAAAAAGAGTAAAAGTGCACCTGATCAGTGGCAACGGCTGTAGCATAATGTATCTGTGCATATTGTTGCAGGCTTAGACTGAACACATTTTAATATTTCTGGTAAACTTTTTTTTTTTTTTTTTTGGCTTGCCTTACTGAGTGTAGTAAAACAAGCTCTGTAAGTTTAGAAACATTGAATGGAGTCTGAATGACTTGCTAGCAAAATGAAGAATGGTCAGCCTGGAAATAGTGTTTTATTCTGACTTGTATTTGCCTAGTTTCCCTAGGGGGCTGAGATTTTGTCAACTAGAAATAATTAAGCTGCTGGAAATTAGTGGACAGATTTTGAAAATACTGAAACTGTACTAAGTCTTTGCAGTTTGGGAAAGACAGTGTTAGTTTTTTACCACAGTTCTGGGGAATCTTTGGGATTCTCTTCAGAATATAAAAACATGTTTGAAGACTGTTTTGTATTGGATTTAACATTCATCTAGAATAGCACAGCTTGATTGTTCAGCATAACAGCATGTGCGTATCTCTTAAAAATATGGAGATTAAGCCTAATGGTAAATTTTGATAAAACTAAAATTCTGTGATGTAATCGGCATAGTGTATCTCAGTTTGTGTTTTTAATTGCTGTTTGGCAGCTGTTTTAAATATTACCGAAATAACTAATTCCTGACTCATTTAATAGTGAAGATTTAAACAAAACCACCATGCTTTGTAGCATCAAACATCTTGGTAGAGCAGGACATTCGGTGTCTGCAAACCTGGAGTTCTCCCTGACTGCAGCAGTAATGCGAGCTCCAGAGTGATACCACTCGTAGAAGATGTGGCAGAAGCATCCTATTTAAATTGGGGAAGAGGAAACACTAGGACCTCAGCTTATTCTTGTGTGTATGCTGCTATGAGGAGATCGACGGTCTTCAACGCAGCCTGAACATCTTGGGGTTTTCTGCATTGAAACCAGTACCTCAACTGGCACTCCAAAGCATATTGCAAGCCAGAGGAAGATGATGTGGAGAGTGAGCTGGAATGTCCTATGAGAAGAAAGTTCAAAATATATATTTATTTATTTATTTATTTATTTTAGCAGTACGGCAGTGTTTTGCAGGCTGGGAGAGGTGATGACCTGCTTTTTTTAATATTCATACCTCTTTGATATGAAACATCATAGAAGTGCTGCAAAACAGAACTTGGAGCTTTTTATTTGGTATTTTAGGGAACTGAATGCACTCCAGTAGAACTTGCTTTAAATGCAGAAATCTGTGAATATTCTTAAGGTCATTTTTCATAATTTCCCTTTTCCTAGTGTAAATAGGGAAGGATGTGTAGGAGTATCATTGGTGCTCACCATAGCTCTAAGCTTGATCATCTGCTGATTTCACAAGGTGCAACTGTAGGGATGTTCTTAAAAAATACGGCTTCTCCAGCTGTGTGTGTTTTTGTAAAGATCTAAGGAAGATTTTGTTTTAGGACTCTAAATGTGATGTTATACTAATACAAAGATTGGATGAATTTCTGTTGAGCTGTGTTTAAAAAGAATGGTGGTGTGTTTCCACAACAGAGATTTTCCTTCCCATATGTTTTGGTGTGTTATTTTCTAACATCACTGATACCATTTGGCAGAACTTAGATGGAGATTCTGGTAAAAGTATGAGGGTGCAAATGTCTATTAAAACTTGGTGAAGGTTTAAATTGTAAATTCATCTTCATGTGTTAATATTCTTACTGTTAAATAGATCAGGCAGGGATTAGTAGTGTAAAGTTGTTTCATAAAACAACTGATTTGTGAATTAAAAATGTACAGACTCTACATCTGCGGTAAGTTAATAAATGAGTTGATACATATAAAGGTTATTTAAAAGAAGTGAAATTACATTTTTAAGAAATGAAACAGACTTCCCCGTATAAGATCAACACGTTATTCTGTGACTAGATAAGAAATTTTTGGTGTAAAACTTGCTTCTGAGCCATGAAAGTAGTGGATGAATTGTGGACTACGGTTTCAAGTCTAGGCCATGGGGTGATCTGTCTGCACTCGTGAGCATCTCGCGCGCGGTTGCCCATGCTGGCTGTCCATTGGGACCTACCAGCAGGTCAGGGATGCTCTGTGGGCTGGGGCACCCCCCCAGCTGCCCTGCACAGGCACGGGGCAGGTCTGCCACCCCCTCACGTTGCTCACCTGTGCATTTAGCCCTTATCTCTTGGTAGAAGATGAGGACTTTTGAGTAGGCATCTTAAACTTGCACGTGTTCTGCAGTTCTTCCACTGCACTGGACATGGTGTTGGCAGCAGCAGGGGGCTGTGGCTTGTAGCGATATGAACATTCTGGTTTGTAGGTTTTAAGATGGAAAGGCTGGGTGCCTTGTGTCTGGGATCCGTATTTTCATGCGTCACTATTTTATCCATCAGCCGTGATAAGGACCGTCATGGACCAGGCTGTCCCAGCCCCTGTGTGACTGGAGGAGTGTCTGCGTTGAATTGCACCTGTTTAGCATTATACAGTTTTTGGACAGTAACCTGTTGCATTTTTTTAATCTTGCTAGCCTCTTATTACTGGAAAAGAATGAAGAGATTAAAAAGTGTTTGGGGAGTGATCAGTGTCTTTTTTTTCTCCCCCACCTGGCCTCCCCATGTAAAAATACAGTTTGTTCTAGGCAGTCAAGGTGGAGTTGGCAATCCTAGTCTGCAGCATGGTCATTTCTGCATCATCTTTGGTTTTTTTTTTCAAGAACAGACACACTTCATTTGGAGATGGAGAAGAACTTCCATCTCCCTGCTTGCAAAGCCAGGCAGCTCTCCTGCTGCAGCTGACTCTTTGCTGTTGCTGTTCAATAGTCGTGAAATACGCCTCGGTTACCTATCACTAGAATGTTTCTGGTAACCATAATCAGGTAACAATTTTTAGGCACATGTTTGTCTTCCCAGTGTGTCTTAGCTATTCGATTTAGAGAAATGGTTGGTTTGCTTCCGTTACAGATGTTGGAGCTGAGCAAACGCTCAGATGCTGTTGCATGGGTTTACAGGCTTCAAGCCCCAAGACAATGTGAGATGTACTTTTTTTAAAAAAAGGAAATCTGCTTAAGCAGAGGCTGTGTGAACCCTCTTTTATTGTTCATTAAATCAAGCTAAGGATAGTTAGAATTCCTTCTTCACTGGGAGTAGCAAGGAACTGACCTCTTCTAAAGAATTTTTGCCTGGTTAAGTGTTAGTTGCTTAATAATATTGAGGGGTGAACCTAATTTCTGGAGAACAGTAGATACTTTTAGAAGTTTGAACGCAGGTAACTAATACATGTCTGTAGATTAGATGAATTGAACAGTGGGTCACAAGCTACATGCAAAACCCTCCTTGCCAGTGGCAATTACAGCAGTGGTGTTTCACAATTTTCTTCTGCTTTCCTTTCCCTCTTCTCATTCTTCCTGTGTGGTTTTTATCTCCTCTTTCTCTTTCTCACTGTTTGAGATACTTCTTGGATTTTAACCCCGTGCCAAAAAAAAAGTACCCTTAAATATAACGCCTTGCAATCTTTCTCTTGTGCCATGAAGGTAGTAATCATAGTCATAATTTTAGGAGGTTTTCTTTTTTTTTTTTCCTTTTAAAAGTGTCCTTACGGTTGAGGAATTAAAAGTAAGCAGCAGAGCAGTAAAATCAACCCAAAATCTGTCAGAAAGCAACACTTACTAAATATTTTAAGTAGTTTATTCTAAAAGTTTAACCACAGGATTTGATAATAAGTGTTTCTTCAAATGTATTGCTTCAGTTTCATATTGATTTAAGGTATTTTCTTGTTCTCAGCAGATTTGTCTCATGGGTTTTTTTTGAACCTGTTTTGTCCATCGGGCTTGTGTTTTGGTTTACAGCCTGTGCCCCAGAGTGTATCGTCTGACATAGGAAGAGGGTTGGTGTGGGAGGTAGAGGGTCCTTACTGGAAAGGATTCTTGAGTCCTTTTCTCTGAAGGAGGGAGAGCTGTGTAGTGGAGGGAGCTCTGCTGGGGAAACCCCCTCTTCACCTTGACAGAAGCACAAAATTAAGGCGAAAATAATGAAAAAAGTTGCACAAAAATTGATTTCATTTCACCTATGTCCGTTGCCCATTCGTGAGCAGCCCCATTCAGCTGTGACTTTGTTCTGTCCCCTCTGCTTTGCTGGAGACGTGGTGAAACCGGTGGGTTTTTCCCCAGCCCCTGCGGCTGAGCGAGGTGCTGGGCTGGCTGTGGGGAGGGCAGGGTGCAGGGCTGTGGGTGGGCCTGGGCACCTTGGCACGGCCGCTGAAGAGACGTGTGTGGAACCGCAGCATTGTCCTTCAGACTTCTGAACTTAGGCTAAAAACACTGCAGGTTTATTGGTCAGCGACCTCTCTTGCTGGATTAAGGAAACCAGCTATTTCTTTAAGACCTTTCAGCAGCCTTCAAAACAGTGAACCAAGAGGTGTTAACGTTAATGCAGGGGGAGACCGTGCCTCGAGTGATTCGCTTTGGTATGTTTATCTGTTGGTTGTCTTACAAATTACGCGTGCCCCAGAAGTGTTTGTATAAATCCATATTGCAAACTAATAATGAAGATTAATCAAAATTTAGATACTTTGTAGCACCTTTGAAGAACAAAACTGAAGCCAAATCCGAGAAAAGTAGTTGGTTGCTTGAAGTACAGTGTAATCAAAGTGTGAACATAAACCATGGGAGCCCCCTAATGCCCTATGTGTCCAAATGTGTAAACACATGCTTTTGCTAGTAAGGTTATACTAGTAGCACTGAATTCATTGACACGGAGCACATCTTTAGGGCCTGTTTTATTTAAGATTATTATCGTTGCTTACCTTTTGCTTAAATTAGTGTAGTGGAAGCCCACTCACAGTTAGGTGCGTGTGGTAGATTTCTCAAATTTCTCGGGAATCAGAGGCATTAAACATCTCCCTCATCCAAGGAGTGCCTCTGAACTGGTGTGGTGCTGGGTGGCTGTGGTGTGCAGCTGAGGATAGTGCTTGCAAGAAAGAGGAGTCCAACCCAAAACTGAGCACAGGCTGCAGGAATGATCCTGCATTTTGGTCTGGGCATCAGACTTCATTATATCAGATGATGTTCCTATGCTTCTGGGAGGCAGGAGAACCATTTGTTTCTAGTTCACTCTGACACTGCTACAGAGAAGAGCTATCTTCTAGAGCAGGTTTTTTTGACCTCTGCGCCTCCCTTTTGCCTCCTCACTTGCACTGACAGAACTGTGTGGGAGCACATGATAAATGAGATGAATGAAGAGATCTGAATTTAAAATAACTTCCTTATTTTGGGTTTATTTTTAACCTCGCTCAGCTCACTGCTTTGCTTTGTTGTTTGGCCCCCGAACAAGTGGGTCAGCTTGACTGAGGAGGCAGGAGGGAGAGAAAACTCTTAAGCCATTAATAACTTCTATAACTTTTTTTTTATATTTCCCCAAGACCCTTTATTTGACACCTGGGCCTGTCTTTCCCCAGAAAACACACGGGGGGACAGGGCAGCAGCAAAGTTCCAAGGGTGAGTATCAAATCCAAGGTTACAGAGCTCTTAGTGCAGACACATGGTTTTACCATTATAAAAATTGAATGTTGTTCAGATGCAAACCACTTCTGGGGATGAAATTGTTCCCGTTGCAGGTCTGCTTCTAAATATCTTTGCTTCTGTTACCTCTTTCTTTTTTGTGCTCGAGGGTATTCCTTGTAGCTAAAAATAGTCTCTTGCATTTTCCAACTTGAAGATATATTTGAAGGAGCTTCTCCTTTCTCACCTATAGTAAGTGGTTTACTATTTTCTGATCTAAGTACTTATTAAAATCTCAAACAGTTACCTCAAATCATAATCTAAATTTATTTGTGAGGTTTTTAACCTCCTGCCCAAACTAGCTTTTCTTCTGGTAAGAATTCAGACCTGGAGTTGGTGCTTACTGCTGCTGTTCTGTCAGCCAAGTTCTCTGGCCAGTGTAGAGGTCCTAATTTAAACAGGAGCTGCTGTTTTCTGAAACGTGGTTGGATCATACAAGTTTTTAGCAGATCCATTAACAAGAAATTTCAGAATTAACCTGCTCCCTAATCTAGAAAGTTTACAGGGGAAGAAGTGTGAAATTTCAGTCATTTTAAATTCAACTTAAAGTATACCTACTGCTATTAGCATCATGTTTGCAGATTAGTTTTAAGAATATAAAAGTCGTTTAGTACCAACGGGCTTAATGCTAGATGGGGTCTAGTTAGTGTAGCTGGAGCAAAATATTGGCAGAGATTAAATGGACCAATGTGAATTTTTGATCTCTCATTTTTAATATACCTTGAAATGCACATTAACCACCTCAGATGCATGCTTCATTAAATCAAAGGATAGGTATACAGTAAAAGTATTTGAAAATTTGGCAGGATACAACTTTGTAAATAGGGAGATATTTGTGTTTTCTAAAGTAAGAAATTTTTTTTAAGTGGAATTGTTGAATAATTTGTGGCTGATTCCTACCCTATATATGGACAGTTACACACTGTGAAAAGCTAGTTAAACTCACGGAGTTATAAACCCCTTCTTGGTGGCAGTGTTGCACTTTGATTTCTACATGGTGTTCAGAAATTTGGGGAGGGGTTGTTGATTTGGTAACATGCTTCTCCAGTGGGGATGCATTGCAGCCCCATAGCCACATGGTGTGCCAGGCCAGTTATAACCTGCCCACCGTCCTTTTACTGGCAATGCTCGTTCCTGGGGAGCAGTCTCTCATCTGGGTGACTTGCTGGGATGGCAGAAGCCTGCTTTATGGCCCTGTTACTTACATTTCCTAGGTGAGGGTACACCAAAGGTCAAGGAAGGGGGATACCTTGGGAAAACAAGCTTTGAAAATAGGTCAATACTTCCAAAAGAGTAATTTTGTCCTGCCTACTGGTCCAGTTCAGAAGAGCACCTGGAGAAGTAGGCAGCTGAGAACAGCTGCGGCCTTGTCTAGATGCTCTTAGGACCTGAGCAGAGAGGCTGGAGAGGTGCCTGCTCCTTTTCTCCTGCTGCCACCAAGGAGATGATATATTAACTGCCTGCTGGGCGAGGAATGGCAGCAGCGATCAAATGGGTAACAAAGAATTTCTGGTGGTATATCTTAACTTCAGAACTTGAGCTTATGTTCAAAAGGTAGCTGTGTACTTGGTTATATTGAGGTGGTTATTGTATTTCCTCGCCCTACCGTATTTCCCGCTTGTGTAAATTCACTCACTGAGATCTGTAATTGCAAGTCACATGTTGTGGTCGAATGCATGGAGCTGCCTCCTGGATCTGCAGAAAAATTCGGACTGTCACTGATATTCATCACCAACAAAAGCTATTTTAAGATGATATTTTAATGGCAGTTCAGTACCTGGACATACCTGAATAATTGGCTTTATGGCTTATCAAGAATGTGTAAGTACTTGCACTGCTGTAAGATTTAGGAGAAAATACAAATAGCTGTAGCTATGCCGCTTGTAGAGGTGAGAAATACTTTCTCCTTTCCACAGAGCTCTATCACTTCTTTCAGATGTGTTTTTCAAGCAACACTAATCAAATATAAGGATTAGAGTTAAGTTGTTGGAGCTGTATTGAAAACAAATTTGGCTGTGAGCACTGTATCTATTATGCGGGTATGATGGCTGAAACAATAGTAAAAGCTAAAATCAGGTGCCTGAAAGATGTATTTGAAGGTGTTTCTCTTTGTTCTGAGGTCATTTATTCTGTGTCAACACTTTGAAGCAAGTATTTTAATTTTCTCAGAAGAGAGGATGGCATTTACAATGGTTTCTACAATGACTGAACACTTTTTTGTCTTTGATTGTGCAACCCAGCAGTAGTGGGTGTGATGTTTCTCCTGTGCAGTCTGGTCCTTGCGATGGATTTCCTCTCTCCTGCCATACAGCTCTGCGTGGGTAAAGTCCCAGGGCCTTGTCCTGAGAAGGGGGGTGTGGAGAGATCCTACACCTTGATTGAAGTTCTCTAATAAAATCCCAGAGATCTTTAGCATCCCACAGATTATCATCTGGATGTTTAGTGGAGTCTCTTGTTTACCCAGGCTGTCCAAGCCAAAGTGAGACAGACATCTACTCGCCCTATCCCATGCCTGTGTCTTTTTGGTCTTTTGGGGTTTCTTTGATCTTAAAAAGTGTGCTGAAATTGCATCAATAGTGAAAAATCCACAAGGACATTAAAATACCTGAATTTGGCCATATGAGTTAGAGCAAATCAGAACATGTGTATGTTTATTCTTTCATTTTAACATTTTTATGGTCAAAGGAGGGGAAAAAAGTATATCTGCTAGGTAAAAATCTAGACAATGCGCTGTGTCTGATGGGGTTTGTGAACAAGCTTAAACAGGTAAAGACTCTCCTGTTACATGTGCACAGATAAATTTCCTTTTGTGTAGCTTAGCTGTTAAAGGTATGCCAGTGTTGGGTTACCACCCTGATAAACGCAACACATTGCTGCTCACTTACAGGCACCTGGGATTTGTAGGTGAAATGACTGAATATTGCATCAAAGGGTAGGTTTGGTTCTTCTGCTGGTCTGAGTGCTGTGTCCCAGGGTCGGCTTCTCTTCCTCCATAACCTCCAGCAAAATAACCATTCTCTTTTCAGTCCCAGTCCATTTTGTCTTTGTTTTTGTTGTCTCTTATATCTCTTCTTGTTCTTTTATCGCAAAGGCATGGCATGGCACGTCTTATCCTTTTTTTTTCTGAAACAAAGTTTCCCCTTTCAGAAAGGGAAGGGTATTCCTGCATGGGTAACAGTTGCAGTTTAAATTCTTACCATCTCTAGTAATTCTTAAATCCCAGTCTTTATTCTGACTTTGAGCAGTAACATCTGGAGCTTGTTTCAGGTTTGAGTCAGACCTGACTGTAATGACATTTAAATTGGAGTTCTCTGCTTAATTCTGTCAGTTCAAGGTATTAAAAAAAAGGGTGACTTTTAGATAAGAAATCTTCAAATAGTGCACACTAGTTGTAGATACTTCTTTTGTATGTACTTTTATTTCTTAAGCAAGATCTCTTAAACTGCGTCCTCTCTGCTTCTGAAAGGAGAAACATCGTTATGGATTCTGAATTGATTTTTTTTTTTTTTTTTTCCCCTGATGAAAAAGGTCTGGAGCTGAGGAAGTGCCAGGAATTACATACTAGGCAGTTTGTGGTGTACCTCTATGTTTGGCTTTACTTCTCTCTCCTCTCCTGTGATCCGCTGCCGTGCACTGTCCCATGCTCACCCTCCTCCGGGGAATACTGTTAGCGGTTCTAAAGTGATGGAAAAGTAGTCCAGGAGGAAGAGAGGAAATGAGATGAGGATCCAGTAGTGGGGAGGACTGACAAAAAAATCTGCTTTTGCATGCTCCAGGGTTATACTCAAAACACTGAGAGCAATTATGGGATGAAAACTATAGCAGGAAATGTAAAGGGAGAGCAAAAGAAGCGTGACTAGTAAGGGTTTCTGTCCCGGCTCTGTGCCTGTTTGTAGTGGCTGATAATACCACAGACCACAAATGCTATGTTATTAGAGAGGAAAATAAAGGGTGGGGGGAAAACTTAAGGGACTTACGGTTTTCCTGAGACAAAGGAAGAATCATTCATTGTCAATAGAATACGGAATTTGAGATACGGCTTAATTTGGTGGTGATGTTTATACCAGCTTCTAGCCAGAGGCAAAGCAGGAAGGCAGTAATTAATTTTGGAAGTCCTCAAAATTTGCTTCAGATGAGTGGCACTAGCAATGGAGCAAAAATAGAAGTAGTTGGGAAGATTTGCCAGAAAGAATAGAGTATTGAGATTGGGAGTGTATTTGTGGAATTAGGGTGTTTTGCAGAGCATAAGAAAGATGTAATTCACTGGGTAGCATGCAGTAGTCAGCTGTTCTAAAACACATTTTCAACTATATTTTGTTGCCTTTATACTCTAAGAATAGTTGACCAGAAACCTATTGTAATACTGTCTGAGGATGTGTCTCATGAAACAAAAATTGAAATGTACTATGTAATAAATCAGAAAATAAATACACAACAAATATGTGAGCAGGGAAGTACAACTTCATCTTCAGAATGTATTTTTGCTCAAAATTGTGCTAGTTATAGCTGCTGCCACATGTGGGGTAACTGGCTTTCCAAAGAAAAAGGAGAAGAATTTTGACCAACTTGTTTTGTCTCCCTTATCAGGGAAAAACTAATTGGGGTGGTTATTTGGGGTCAGGGCACATGAGACCTTTAGTGAGAGTGCTGAAATACGCAAGAGCCCCAACATAGGGAATAAACTCCATCTGAAGCATCATCCCTCCACCCTTCATCCACTTGGTTGCACTGCAAGATGAATCTAAATTACATAGGTGCAAGGTCTCATTTCTTGAATGTGTCTCTCAAATTTCTGTTTCTAAAATAGTTGTTTGCATGATTTGCATAAACCCCGTAGTTTTGAAGTTTGCAGCTGCAGATGTTACTGTATGATGTACATGGTTCAAGAAGCTCTCTCTGATAAAGAATAGTTTTAAAAATGGTTGCTTCTTTACAGGTGTTCCAGTGTTTATCAGTAGATTTTTTTTTTATTCTTGTTTGTATTCCAAGTAGCTTGATTTTAGAGATCTGAATTTATCTGTTCTCAGCTAACGTGGGTGTGGAGTACACAGTACTTCCTTTGCCTCATTAATTTCAGTGCATTTGTATTTGAAAAAGAAAGCTAGCCTCAAAATGTGTTTGCGGTTGTGCCTCTTTGTGTGTATGTTGTTTTCTCTAGAATACACAGTATAACTTCATTTCTGATTGTGTTTGCTTAACTAATACATGGACTTGGCTACATGGTCCCATGGCAGCCGTTTTGGCAACGGAACAACTGGTTGGCTATCTAACACTGAAGAGTTAAACAGGAACAGCCTTTTTATGACACTTATTAAAGTTTTCTTGTTTTTATTTTTTTAAAAAAGGTGTCTTAAAATTGCTGATAAAAAAGTTGATAAAATTGTAGTGGAGTGTTTAATTGAGGATTGTAAAATTTCCATTCTGTATTCTTTCAAGAATTCCTTGGTAAATAGTGGAAGCTAACTCCCGAGATTCCGTAGGTTTTCTATATAAAAGTTTTTCAGCTGTGTTATTTGAAGAAAGTTGTTCTTCATGTAGACAGTATTAAATAATTAACACAGTTCAGCGCTAATTTTGGCATCTGCTAACATTTGGATGTTTTCAGTACAGTATCTTACATCTTCAAAGCACTAAAGAGAAGCTGATCTTCAGAACATTTTACAGCAATAATCAGCTCTTTCTCAGAGCCTAAGTAATTATTTCCCTGCATTAACACAGGGGTAGAAAGGTTTCTGTCAGAATGGAAAGGGAAAATAAAAGTTAAATCTTATTTAAAAGCAAATGAGAAAGAAAGCCTAAACTGCTTTAGGACCTAAGGTTCTCTTGTAAAGACTGAGGAAGACTCTTGGTTCAGCCTTCTGTTAAGGCTTTTAAAATTATTTTAGTGGTTGCTAGTGTGTGTGCTACTAAGTAGGAGAAGGCAGAGCACCCACCTGGGAGATGATTCAGTAAATTACAGCTGGCCGGAAATGTAATGACTGTGGTTTCTTTGGAGTGTCCGGACCCCAAAATCCTCATGGAGACTGGTCAAAATGGGGTTGCTTCTGATATAGGGAAGAGGATTTCAGTGCCAAACAGGAGCGGGATGGAGTAAGGACTCCCCACAGCCACTGTGCCAGCCCCGAGTCTCTTGCCTGTTCATAGCCAGGGACATTGTCACCAAGCCCGCAGTCCGAGCCAGGCACTCCTCCCACCAAATGGCATTCTCTGCTTGTCCTCTTTGGCTTGGTGAAGTTCTTGTAGAACGTGAAACAATGCAAACAGACGAGGTTGGAAAATTGAGCTTATTAAGTAATAACTTCCAAAACTCCTGGGAACCATGTCTTTCAGGAATTTAGGAAACTGGTAGAGAATAGAAAGCTCTTGAAATCTGTGTCTTGGGGAACAAAAAAGTGGTTTCTTGTCCAGCTCATTGTAAAGCATCACATTTGAAAAAGGAATGTTTTTTTGTTTTGCTCGTTCCACAGTTGTTAATTTTAGATGAGAGAATAATTACTTCTTGTTAATTACAGTGAAAACAAATGGTAAACTTAACCCAAACTGTAGAGGATTTTTTTTTTTTTTGGTAGCAGGAGTCCCTTAAAATCATAGTTTACCATTATGCTTGAAATACATGTATTAATGAACTTACACACAGTGAAAACTGAATTTCAGTAGAAAAGAATGCTTTTGCCAGCAGTGTTCCTTTTATCGCTGGGAGGAAACAGTACCAGTTCCTCTGTTACTAGGACGTGCATGTGTACATGTGTATCAGTTCACATAAAGGACTTCACAAAAAAACCCCCACAAAACAACTACCAAACCTTGAATGGTTTAATTGTTGTTGTCGTTTTCCCCACAGTTAATCTAGACTTGTAAAAGCGACCCTGACACGAGGTTAGGGTTTATCAGCACTGGGCAGACCTATGCTAATTGCTTCAGCTCTGGGCTTTACTGCTGCAGCCACTAATCTGCCACGCAGTTGGGTGCAGTTCCTCCTGCGGCAGGCTCAAAGGAGCAGGAAACTGTCAGAAGCCCCGACATTGGGCTGGGAGGTGTAGCCATCGCCAGTGGGTGTAGGGCTGGGAGGTGTAGCCATCGCCAGTGGGTGTAGGGCTGGG
>JAHREE010000169.1:2390471-2471928 GCA_033628505.1 Tringa tobata | reverse complement strand
GCGATCCCCCAGCTCCTTGCACACAGCCCTCGCTGCCCCCTGCTTTGGGGCAAAAAACTGTTCTCAGTCACTGACTTCGGGGGGTTTGTGGTGAAGTAGAATATGCACGTTAGTAGAAGGACTGGTATATCGAAGAGAAACATATCAGAGACTTTAAAGAGCGTCTTTCAAGTAGTGCTTGTCCTTGAGGTAGTTGCAAGGGGTTATAGGTTTTACAGTTTGGTGATAAAACCTAGTTTATTCAAGAATATATCTGCTTCCCTGTAATCGTGTTGAAATGATCCATCAGCTTTTGATGCACAAGCGATGGAAGGAGGCTTTATTCAATTGTTGGATACATCAGGAAGATATTTTATTCAATCAAAGCAATGCGTCTTTAAAATAGTGGGGTTTTAGTTCATGGAGTTTCCCATCACTTTTCACATCTCTTGTTTTAGTGGTGCTTACGTTAACGTAGCTGAATGTAATGTCTAGAAACTGGAAAATGTTACGTTTACAATATTTCTGAAATGGAAAAGCATTTCCTTTTCAATTTTTCCCAAGTAAAATTTAAAAACTTACTGTTACATTTGATTAAATGTTTCGGGTTTGTTTGTTTCTTGGTTTTTCTTTTGTTTGTTTTTTTTTAAAAAATCAGTAACATCAAAGAAGTCTTAAAGTAAATTGTTTATTTAGAAAGCCTGCTATTAGAAACTTTTATGTGTATAAAAATGTGGAACACCAGAAAAAGCCATTTAAAAGTTCATTTTTATTTAATGAGACTTGGTTATGGATGCTGACTGTAAGGCCATTTGGAAACTTAAGAATCAATTCCTGTTCTTTGTATTTGTATTCTGCATTAATGTGGACTTCTTGCTTGACCTATAGGTATTCATCTTTTTGAGGAATTTTATAGTGAGCACTTACTAGTACAGTTGTTGTGCTATAACTTAAGTAGAAACTGTTTTGCAGGAAACAAGTGTGCCTTTTTCTCTTGAAATATTTGTCTCTCATAAGCACTACCAAATGTTAAAATAGCTGATTTTTTTTTTTTTCTGTGTTAGCTGGAGATACAGATGATCCTCCAAGAATTACTCAAAATCCTGTCATTAATGGGAACGTAGCAATGGCTGATGGGCATAACAACACTGAAGAAGACATGGAAGACGGTAAGTAAATATTTGATAAAAACACACGGTTTGTTTCCTGCTTTATGATTTTTGAGGACAAAAAGGTCCATGTCTTAACTGTGTCCTCTAAACTGCAGCTCATTAAAAAAAATGAAACCCTTTGTAGTTATGACTGCTGCTTTTCTGTGTAGGCATCCTTTTAATGTAACTGCACAATAGGATTAGGCATCTGAGGGCTTGGGATTTTTTTCTTGTACTCTTTCTAGGTACTTATTTAAAAATTCCTGAAAGCGATACTGTCCATTGTTATAAGCTGGTGCTTTGCTGAATAATGACTTTTGTCAGTTATGAAATTATTTCAGGATGTTTAGAATCCTTATCTGGCCTGCTTTTGTCAGATGGCAGCTGTGATCGGTTTTTATCTTTGTGCGTTAAGTCAGTGGTAACTGTTCTGTGGAGGAACACAACCCCCCTTCCCCAACTCTGATGCTCTTTTACTTGCAAATGCAAAGGAAGCAGTACATATTGATGTCCTGTTAATAAAAATGGACAATGTTTTGTGGTTTTGAAATGTTTTTTGTCGGTCTGTTAAATAAAAAATAGGGTGTCTTTTTTTGTTACAGAAGGTCTACTAATTTTTAAGTAGATGTGTCAGGACTTACTTAAAGATAATGAGTTTGTAATTTATTTAAGTCTGTTATATTTAGTGAAGAAAATGTACAATGATATTTCTTAGGAGAGGATTTGGGGGGACTGCTCTTATTTTGAAGAACTAAATTTAAAATTTAGTTGGGAAAAGGGAGACAAATATTTAGGGTTTCTTACATCTGATTCCTTGATTCATGCTGTCTTGTGAGAGTATATTCAGGACTAGACTTAAACATTTATTTAGATTTCTGCAAAATGATGAGCTTTTTGTTTAAGAAAAGTCAGTGTTTGACGTTAAACATCAAAAAAGTCCTTGCTTTCATGTATTCATGGAACATACAATAGTTAGAATACTGATAGAAAATAGTAATGTTCCATGAAGAGAATATGGTTTAAATTCCGGACAAAAGCATCTCATGGTTGATTTGCCTTTGTATCATTGGCAAAGATAAAGTTTCCCATGATCAGATTCTCGCAATAAAGTAAAAATGAGGTCTGCTTAGCCTATGAATTTTTTTGTCTGATTGCCTGATCTCATTCAGGGGCCTTTGATTTCTTGCTCAGTAACTTGCTGAGACTGAAATAGAGAATTCTGTTTTATATCCAAATCGGGTTACCTGTTATAAAAGATTTTTAAATGGTTTTGTTAGGCCATGCTATTTGGAGGTTGGCAAGAGAAGATTGCGTGGGTTGACACCAACTAGCAAGGACAGTTGAACTTATATTCTCAATAATGATGTTTATAGGTAGAAAGCCTAATGGTGTTTGCTATCAACACATCTAATAGATAACACACGGTCAGTACAGACATCCTTCCAGAAGTTGGTCTGTATGTACTTGCACAAATAAAGTTAAGGGGCTTAAGCTGCAGAAGAATTTCATGAAACCCAGGCCATGTCTAGAATGGCAGGTAATCAGATGTTCACTTCTTCATGCAGAATAACATTGACTCTTTAATTAAAAAGCTGCTGTAAAGCGGTTTCTGTCATTTACTAAATATTTGACTGCTCTCAGAGAACTGAATATGAAGATGTCGCAGCAGAGAAAAGTATCTGAAGGTATTTGGCAAAAGGCTTGTGGAAGCTTCTGTGTTTATGGTAATACTAGTGTCTTCTTGGACTTTCACTCTGGTCAGGAGCTTTGGCTTTGGTCCAGTCTGCTGTGGGGCTTCTTTCATGGTTTAAATGTGATTATTAAGCAATATTCTAATAGTTCCTCATTATGATATTTGAATAAGGAGTATCTGGATACATCTTGGTGCTATGATAGCTCTGCATTGACACAGATAGAAAATAGTGTTATTGCAAAATGTTATAATTGCAAAAACATTCCTGAAGACTTGCATCATGTAAGAAGATGATGCCTCTTTTCCAAGTCTTGTAAATCAGATTAGTTGTTTGCGATTGCATTATTTACACATCAGGGCAATTGCTCTCCTGCTGTTTGTTCTCTTCCTATCCTGGTTTGTAGCTGGATGTACATTTAGAATGGTCAACTTGGAGATGCACAAGATAGGAAAAAAAATATAGGGAGACGTTGGCCTCTGATAAACATGCTCTGTTTCTCATTGCAGTTATTCATAGCAAATGAGACCAATCTGAGCTGATAAAGAATGCATGAAGAGAATTTAGATACCTCTTCAGTGAAAATCTTAATGAGTTTAATGGTTCCTGCAAAAGAGGTGAAGAGTAGGATAAAAGGTTGATGCTTCCAGCCGGATCATAGAAACCAGCTTTCTGGTGAATTTCTGAGCTCAAGAAACTACTGAAGTGATTTTGTTCTTCCTGCTTAGAAATGACTGATAAGATTGGGAAAAAAAGCACAGCTCTCATCCCCTTTGCTAGGCAACTAACCACAGGCGTTGTGAAGAACATGTAATGGGGCCAGCAGTGGACCACCAGGACTTTCAGATAAGGCTATGTTCTCTCAAGCGTTTTGACTAGAACCTGGTGTTGCCACGTGTGATATCTAAGCAATTAAAAGAACCGGCTGAAGGAACGTGCTCTGCTTCGTGCAATGAAACAAGCTTTGTGAGCTGGAATAGCTGCTTCTGCAAATAAAATAAAAAATAATAAAAACAAGGTTCTGATCAAATTTTCTTTTCAAGTGCATAAGTATTTGAAACAGCACATAGAATAAATTCCCTTAGAAGTTAAAGTTCAAACAGAAGGTCCCTAGCTAAACATAAACTCACAGCTTTGCAATTACCTACTGAAGTCTCATTTCTGTGAAGAATTGCTGGGCAAGGAGGCTTTCAGAAGCATCAGTCTTAGCCATATGCTAGTATTGCATGCTGTATTTGGATCATTATTAAAATATTCATAGAATATTCAGCCTGTTTCTCTATTAATAATTCAGGTTCAGAATATTTTAATAACCTCAGTGTACTTTAAAGGTAGCAGCATTTACTAAGAGAATAAAGAAATCTGCTTTTCCCAAAGGTATAAACACTTAAATGTGTACTTCAGTCTTAAAATGGATCGTGTTCTGTATTTGGATCTCTGGTTTGAAGGATCTTTGTTGTATCAAGGTGCTAAATGTGACATTCATCTCATCAGTGAAAAAATCTTTTCCACGTACCAAATATAATCCATTGCATGTAAATGCACCGAGCGTTGTCAGCTGGGTCTGTTCGTTTTACCTTGTGTTCAGGATCAGGTGTCAAATTTGTAGTTCAGGGATTTATAGTCTTACTTGTCAGTCACTATGAGATTATCCTGCTGCCAATTGTAGTCTTTTATTGGAAACTGACTGAAATGTTTGTGATGGTAAAAAAAAAAAAGTTTTCTTATTTATGTGCTCAGAATACTCATCACGCTTATTATTTAAACTTCATTTTTTAATATAATTCATGTTTTAATTGATTACACTTGCCAAAAATATGGGCTTTCTGGAAGGAATGAAAGGTTGTTATTCTGGGGGGTTGTGTTTTGTATTTTTAAAGAAACTTCTATTTTAACGTTGACCTTTGTTATGAGGCTGCGTTTTCATGGAGTAGTTACTAGTGATTGCTCAAATATATAACGGAGAAGAGTACCCTTCCTTGGTGAGCTCTCGTGCTCAGGCTTTCCTGAAAAGAAATCAAGAAATACAGGCAAACTTTCTCTGAAGCATCTGCAGATGCTGCGTGGGCTGCCTCTTTTAGCTGACGCCGTGGCAGCGCTGCTGCATCCTCGTCCTGAAGTGCTCTGAAAGCTACATCAAAGGAGGCAGAAAGCAAACTTGGTCGGCTCATCTTTCAGAAGCTTAGACTTCTTAAGGCCAGAAGTACTCATCTTGATGGTGAACAGGGAGGCGTTCTCGAGCTGGTTTGAGATACACGTGATGCCAGACTTGATTTCTAAATTCTTAACTGTGTTAAGGGTGGTTTTGATGCTGCCTGCGAATTGAGTCTGAGAGCGTACAGCTCCTCCGGCTGCTGGTTGTAGGAGACCAGCTCTCTACCCTGTCAACGGGCAGTGAGCAGGTAAAATGGGTAGGGAGCAGTTTTTAAGTCAGTGGTAGACTGCTGGTTGGCTACACTTACACGTAGGGAAACGTAGGGAAAAAGAGAAGAAAATAATCCTTTGAACTCTTCCGTTACTGAGGAAGCTGGCAGCACAGCATGAGGCGAAGGTCACTGCAGGTGTAGAGGAGAGAGGAAGCTGGTTTCTGCTGTAGTACTGTTACTTTCAAGAAATAATTGGGAATGTTAGGGCTGTCAGGCCATACACGAATAAGATCAACTGTGTTGCCAAGATCAAGATCAGAATTAGGACATCTGCTTGAAAAGAAAACCCTTTTGCAAGGGAGAAGAATAAAATCTGTCAAAGCTGTGGCAGTTGCGGACGAAACTTGTTAATTTTCTATATTGAAGTGTATAATCTTTACATAGTTGCATGTTGTAATCAGGAGAGTTTAATTTTTTTAAGTAAAGTGGTAACCGAGGCTCACCTGTTCTTTAAAAAAATACCATTCAGCGCTGTCTCTGGTGCCCTGAGAAGCTTTTTGAGTGAACGACTGCTTTGCCTGTACAGAAGTAATGCATTTGTTGTATACTGCGTGCCTTGTCACGTAATTTGATGAACTGATTTCTGGCTGGGTGTCCTTGTACCTCGGTGCTTTTGGCGTTGGGTGCGCCCATGACTTACCTGCTTCGTTCTGCACGGCCCTCGGGCGGCGTGAGAGCAGCCTCCTGACGCCTTACACGGGTGTCAGGTTGGAACCAGAGGAAAGGAGGGGAGTGTCTTGTGCATGCTGCAGACTTCATCCCTGGCCTGTAAAATAATCGGGATAAGTTGCAGGTTTTTCCTCCCCGTGTGTGATATGAGGCACGTCACAATAGAGGGAGCCTTCCTGAAGCTGTCGCAGTCTCCAGCACCCTCTTAGAGCTGTGTACACCAGAAGCAGAACAGATTGTGGTATATGAAGAACTGGGGATGTGGGAAGAAGGCAAAATTAGTTTATTGTGTGTGTCAAAATAAGCTATTGAAAAAAAGCAGTCTCATTTAACTTGGTTCCAGACCACGAAAAATCTCTAAAATTTTCACATACCACAAAGAATACAGGACCTTACTCTTAAGCTATTCTGCAGCAAACTGGGATGAGATTTAAAAAAAGCATACCCTCCAACCAACCATGAGGTTCATCTGTTTTGAATAGATACTGTTGCAAGCAGGAAACAACTAAATGGTGACTTGGTATCAATAGGGCAGTTGAACAGATTGTGAAAATCCTTTGCACATCTTGGTTCCTGCAAGCAGCTAACTTAAACTGGGCCCTGAAGATACTACACAGCAAGAAGAGTTCGAGTGGGCTGTGATTTGCGTTGTAAAGCGTTTGATGTCTCTGTCTTGCTGTACCCACTGCTTTAGAAGAAACGAGTGGTAGCAAATTCTAGTGCTAAAGATTTTGTTAAGAAAATAGTGTACAAAAGGAATGTGTCTTTCAGTTTTACTGAATGGTGTTTTTCAACATTAAAAATTTTTTTGGTTGCTTCCAATATCCCACTGCATAAAACATGCTCACGTTGCATGTTTTTTGGAAGTGACATTTTGGAGTGAAGAACATCGGGTTTTTCAAATAATTCTCTGTGTGTGTGTGTGTGTGTGTTACAGATACAAGTTGGCGATCAGAAGCAACATTTCAGTTTACAGTGGAACGCTTCAACAGATTGAGCGAGTCAGTTCTCAGCCCCCCCTGCTTTGTACGGAATTTGCCATGGAAGATCATGGTTATGCCACGACTCTACCCAGACAGACCACACCAAAAAAGCGTAGGATTCTTCCTTCAGTGCAACGCTGAATCTGATTCCACGTAAGACCCTATTAATTGTTGTACAATTCTTCATTTGATACTAGTTAATCTGTATTGCAAAGAGTCTAAAAAATTAGCTTTCCTGGCTTTCTGCAAGAGGAAAGAATTCTTGCAAGGGTTTGAGTCTCCTTTTCCCCCCACCTTTCTAAATCCCAAAGCACAAGAGCAATCCTCTCTTTAGGAGGAGCTAAAAGTAGCTTGTGTAGCTACAGGTTTGAGGTAGAAATTAGATATATTTCTGTTTGATTGCTTGGGAGGAGTCTTTGACTAATAGTTTTCTTGGTATGGGAAAAGTTCTGAGTTTATTTGTAACTGAAGTGCTGCTGGAGCTTCTCTAACCCTGCTGAGCTGTAAATCCTGCCTGTAAAGCATGTGAGCAGGTAACTGCTGGCAAGTGAGGCAGAGCAGTGTATGAGGTAATCTCCTTAAATGGAGTTGATCATTCATCAGGTGAGATCCAGAACACGTACATGTTTGTGAGTCCTCCGTGCAACTCAAATTGGCTATCTTTGACCACTTTTGTAAGTAATAGGGAAATTTAAAATGATAAATACAAATTTCTGGGGCTTTGCTGCAGCTTATCCAGGTACAGTGCAGACCCCCTCATAGGTATCCTTTCCAGTAGGGTAAACGATGTTCTTGCACCAAATCTCACACAACTTTTAGTTCAGCCTGAATAATAAGTCAGTCTTTTCCATCATTTTTGTAATCTAAAAGGTGAGTGCTCAGTGCAGGAGGTAAAGAACAAAGTTTTAAGGGTATTAAGTAGTCACAGGAGAAGCCATTCACACACAAGTAGTCACAGAAAAAGGATAATGTGATTTTCAAAAGTGTCAACCAGGGTGCAGCTGGTGGAGCTAAGCAAGCACTAATGTCACTGCATGAGACAGTGGCAAGACCCTGTCCAAACTGAGATTCAGTCCGATTGTCTTGTGCGAGTGGGATGAATTTGAACAGGAATGGTCAGAAAGAAATGCTGCTGAGAATATCGGAGTATTTGCCTGTGGGAGGGAAGGTAGAACTGCCTCCTCCTTTCCTTAGCCAAAGGCTGAGTTACCACTCTAAAGACACCAAGACTGCTTGGAGTTGGCCTACCCATCTGCGCTGAAACAGCTCACCGGAGAGAGCAGTTGACTTTTTAAACCACTATTACCTGCAATTGCCCCATGGTACATTCCTAACAACACTGTTGCCCTAAGAAAACCTCTATTCCAGCTTCACATTCATAATGTGACTTCAGAAAGCCCCAGGGATTCATGCCCTCAATAACAATTAACCAAATCTTAACATCAAATAAGGAAAAGAAAAAAAAATCCTATATGTGAAAGTAATATACCAAAAATACCTAAGAAGGAGTTCATTTTAGTGACTATAAAAAGCTTGGTTTTGAATAAGCTTCAAATGTTTCTTCTGCATTTATAGGTCATGGTCTTGTCATGCACAAGCAGTTCTCAAGATAATAAACTACAAGGATGATGAAAAATCATTTAGTCGTCGTATTAGTCACTTGTTTTTTCATAAGGAAAATGACTGGGGCTTCTCCAACTTCATGGCCTGGAGTGTAAGTAATTGGACGTGTATTAATCTATTACTAGATAAAAGCAGTTTTGAACACTGAGATACCTATAGAAAAGGGTTTGGGTTTTTTTTCTTCCCAAGCTCTTTTTTTCTTCTGTCATTGCTGAAGATTCTTTTTCGATTTCTTAATAAATTCCTGTTTAGATTGCTTTTGCTTATGTTGTGATTTAAATATTCCCTCATTATTATTTTCTGCATATCTGAATGCTTGTTTTTTATTTTCACTACGTGATAGTCAATGTCATTCTGAGGCAACGTAGATTTTTCTTGCATTTCCATGTGTTCTTTGTCTATGTGTACAGATATTTAATGCCCTAATAATAACACTGAGCCTTTTCTTTAATTGAAACTGCTTTTAAGCATTTTCAGTGGTTGGGCCCTTAATTTTGCATCTGTCTGGAGCATTGTCCAGAAGAATCAGAGCCTTTGATTATCAACTCTTATTATCCACATAAAATGGAAATAGTGCTGCAAAATCTTAAAAGCCAGGAACAAGTTTCCTGTGTTGAGATACTAAAAAAAAAAATATTAAAGTGTATTAAGCTGAAAACCAGCTTTCTTGGTGTCCTTCAATTTTTCTTCTTCAGTTTATTGTTACTGATGGCTCAGGCTTGGAAATTAAGTGATGTCTAACTGGATACAGTTGTGTTGCAAGATGCAGTTTTCATGTTTGTGTTGATCCTGTTTTACAGGAAGTTACTGATCCTGAAAAAGGCTTTATAGAAGAAGACAAAGTGACTTTTGAAGTCTATGTTCAAGCAGATGCTCCACATGGAGTAGCGTAAGTATCTTTGTTTAACAATAGAATTCTAATATTTTTATGTTGTTTGAGATTTTGTGTTGTTAATATTTGTAGCTGTCATTAGAGATTCTCACTTTATCACCTGTAGTTGATGACTTCTCACGCAGCAATGTTTTTCAGTAGTCATGTAGAGATTTTTGTATAGGTTATGTTTCCATTTGCATTAATCAGCATAATCTGTGGAACTTTAGCTTCTGTATGAATTGATTTGTGATTTAACACCTCTACAAATCTAGCCTCGATGTTTCTGATCTTACAGCTGGTAAGGGTTTCAGACACAGGCAGGTGGCTCTACTGTCAAACTTCCCTTAGTTTACTGTTGTTTTAAAACTGTCTCATCTGAGTCATTCTACTTCATGTCACTTTTAAACAAATGCAGACTTGGCCTTAAAAGTAGAGTTCTGGGTTCCAGTACGCTTCTATAGTAAACAATTTTTGTGCCATATAGAATATCTTTACAAAAACCCAAACGAACAAAATTACAAAGCATTTAATTGCAAAGACTGTTGTTACTGGCAGGCAGTGGTTAAGTGCAGCCTTTTATTTGAACCTTAACAATGAAGAGCAGCTGATATCTACAAGCAATACTACCTTAGAACAAATCCTCCTTATTATAGTTAATACAAAGCTATCTTGTTTTTAACTACTAACTCTTTTCTAGGTGGGATTCGAAGAAGCACACGGGATATGTTGGCTTAAAGAACCAGGGAGCAACTTGTTACATGAACAGTTTGTTACAGACATTATTTTTCACAAATCAACTACGAAAGGTAATTTTACGTGAAAGAAAATGGGATTGCTAATTGAAATATCCAAGATGTTGTGTTTATAAATACTTCAAAACAGAGCTGTCCAGTCCTTTTGCCTCCTTTGTCCTCTCAGAGAAGTTACGAGTTACGTGGTGATGCACATTTTACTTGAGGCTGAGCTGAGGAAGCTTGCTTCCATAGTTTGTTGAACATAGGCACTTGGTTTTTGTGAAAGTGCACAGAGTACCTGGTGAAGATCTGAGCCTAAGGGCTGTTTCTTAGACTGTCTTATGTGTTAATGTTGCTCTGAATTGTTGGACTTAAGAAGAGGATGACTGTACATCTTGCAGATGAGAGACAGAAGTAGCTTTCCTTCTTGAAATAGTTAAAATAGGGAAGTCAATTATGACTTCTCAGGGATAAACAGTGTACAAAGATAAACATGTATGACCTTTGTAGTTAATTTGTTTTGTATTTTAATTTATATTATGCAGTTGAATTTTCTGTTATTATGGTTAGTATCTTTGTAGTTATGGAAAGCGTTATAATTTCAGTAGTTTAAATGACTTCATTTTATATTTGTTTCATTCATATGTTTTTTATTTACTGTAGATGTTATTTCCTTGTGGAAGGAAGGATTGCTTTAAATATTAGCTTAATAAATATCCAAACCCAGGGTGAAATATACTAGGTAATGTAGTGTTTATAAAAACAGTGCAGTAGCATTAATGGGATAAAAACATAAATGCTGACTTGATATTGGAGGTGGCTCTCTGGAAAAGCAGCTATACTTGGGAAAACATGTGACTTGGCACCATTTAGTTTATTTGGAGTGTCCTGTTGAGCCCAATTCGTCATTCTGCACATTCCTGTGCTTATTGTGTATCACTTAGTGAAAATGAACAGGTTCGGCTTCCGCTTTCTCTTGCGTATACTAGTTGTTACCTTTCCATTAAGCTTTCTTTTCTTGAAAAATTTCCCTTTCTAAATGTACCTACTTTCCACTGTCGATTTTCCACCATGCTATCATTATTTATATCACTGTGGCCTGTAAGTGTCCCAGTTGGGATTTCTTTTTTCTCATTTGCAATGTGCTGCTTACTCTGAAGCGCTGCAAAAAATAGCACATTGAGCTCCATAGAGTGTAACGGAGATCTTACCAATGCCAGGCACAAGAAATACATTCTTGACTTGTTTTACACGATGCACCTGTTTCTTTTTTGCAAGAGGTATAATTTACCCATTCAGTTTATCATTCATTATAATGCCTTTTTGCTCAGCGCTCATAATGTTTGCGCGTTTTATTTTTTTGGACAACTTCATGTTGCTCTTGAAAGAAAAATGTGTTTTTATAATAGCTACATCTAATCCAATTGAGTAGTTCCTTTCAAGACTGTCTTGTAGTCAGGAAATCAATATGTACCATGAAGTAATCTTGTTCTGTGAAGAAGAAATTCTTTTTGTGATAGAGATTTTTTTTTTTTTTTTCCAACTGAACGGATCTTTTGAGGCATTCCCCTGCACTTCTTCCCCAGCCCTCAGATAAATATCAGTTTTTTGGGAGTGTTAGTACCTGGATAGCGACCATATGAGAGAGCTTGATTTACTAGCTGGTAACTCCTGCTTCCTTTATGGAAATGTTACAGGACATCAGCTGAAATGCCCGGTTCTCTACTCGTTCTTCAGGTTTTCAGAGCCACTATAAACATAACAGACTACAGCAGTAGTTTTAGACAGTTTTAATACTCTCTTGCCATTATTACAGATAAGGAAGAATCAGTAGTTGTCTCATCTTGAAAAGTGAATTTCTACAACATTTTGTTTTCACTCTGAGCAAACTTTCTCCTCTTATAACTGAGTAAAATGTGTAGTATCCTCAGTCTGTTAATCACCTATTCCATTATTTCTGTTAATCCCCTTACCTAGAAGAAGTAGTGATTTCTATTGCTGTTATTTAGAGCTTTGTTAACAGAGAGGTTGCTGTCAGGAGTAGAGCTGGGAAAGCAATGAACAGCAGTAAAGACAAGCAGGTACCTATGGAGAGTCAGAGTCTGAAGCGTGGGTGAGGATTGATAGAGAGATCCTTTCTTCCATGCTCTGTTTCCAGACAACAGATGGGAGGTTCTTGGATATTTAAAATGACACCTCCCTTTATTAGCAACCAGGTGGCTTCGGTGGTAGGGAATAAAGCAAAGGAACTTCCTCTGCAGAGCATATCTCCTTTGTCTGCATATGCTAAATGTGTGCTTAAATATAGTCCACCCAGGCAAGAGATGGTGGTAAATTCCCAGATAGCTCCGGGTTTGATCTTGGACCACATCACATGAGTCTTCCTGTGTCTGTCATCAGTGCCTCCAGCCAGCCGGTAATTGAGGGGCTGCGTCCAGTCCATTTGAAAACTCTCTGACGGTTCCCTTGAAAAATTCCCTACAATTGAAGAAAACACTGCAGAATGTTTATGCAACTACACTAAAATAATAAAACTAGTCCAGTACGTTTCTGATGCGGCTGTCCTCAATTTATTCAATACATCGTACCTGACTTTGGAATTTCATACCCAGTATTTTCTTCCTTTCTTAAAGTAATTGTCTTGACTTTAAACACTGTGTTTGAGCTTATCTGTAGCATTCTTTTACTATGTGAACATCAGATTTTTCCCATATCTCTGTGTCTGTTGCTTATAGCCATTGCCTACACATGTCCCCGTCATTCTTTTGTGTTCCTTTCCTGAGGGAACTTCTTGGGTGTTAAATTAGAGATTCTGCTTTCTTCAAACGGATCAAAATGCCTTACTCCTTGATCTTGAGGTGAAGCTTTCACAGTTTGGAGGGTAAGGCATAAAAATAGGGCTTGTAAAGGATTGTATTTTGAGAAGTGGTTTGGTTTAGCTTGGAGAAACATTTAAGGTGTGAGAAATGGGCTCTGATGCTAATATATATGAACAGAAGGAAGAAACAAAGGAAGGCTGTGTGTTAAGTGTTTCATTTGTAGTAACACATTTAGAATTTCAGAAGAAAAGGGGGCTGGAATGTAGCAATTATAAATAAATTGCAAATGATTATTTTAATATGACTTGAGAGATACAGGAAAGGAGTTAATTGTCCAGATGGTATATGAGGAAACCAAAAAGGAACTAAATGCAAAGGATCTCATTTTGATTAATTATCAAGGTATTCTAAACTCCCATTTATACCTTTTGATGGAACAGTCAACCACTAGGTTGACTTTTAGCCTACTGTAGTACCATCTTCGTTTGTTTTGAAAAATATTTACTGTTTTAATATTTATTTTATGAAAATGTGTCAGCACTGGCTATATTTGAATTTTTTCATTACTTGATGTTCATATGTTATTTCTATCAGTTTAAATATAGCAAGTAACTTACTAGAGATTTGCTTCTTTAAAAGCCTTTATAAGATGTCAGAAACAATAAATAGGGGCTAATTAGAGATATTTGGAAGATTTGAGCCTTGGTCATTTGACTATTTCCTGTTTCTACCTTTAGCCAGTGAAGACCAGCTCATAAAAGGGACAGGGAGAGGTTAAGTTAACTCTGCAAGATACTAACTTGTTTTGATGTTTGTTTTCAAGCAAAAAATAACTTTTGCTTGTAAAATCAAAGGTGTAATCTTAGCTACTTATATTTGGAGTTTGCCCAGATCAGCGTCATTGACTGTAATTCCGCATTTGGATAATAATTGGTCCAGCTTTACAGTAGGATGTGTGGAGAGGTTGTGGGGTCTCCATTCCTGGATATGCTCAGAGCTATTAAACTATTACATTTTGGAAATTAAAAGATAAAGTCGTGTGCACTATTATATTGGTTTACAGTTGCATAATTAACCACTGTTTTTCGGTCTGAATGTAAGGGACTTGCTTTCTTTACGAAACTCTTCGATACTTCAGTACAATCATTTCTTTCCAGTCCTCTTATTACTGTAGCTATTCTGCTGAGAGTTTCTCATTATATTATTCTTCTAAGTATTTGTGTTGTTCTACTTTTGAAAAAAATTGTGGATATTCAGAATTGGAATAGGAAACTGGCCTGCCAACTTAACAACTTCTTCTGCCTTTTTTCTTTCTTCCTTTTTTTTTTTTTTCATTGTTCCCTTGTGTTCTTTTTATATCAGCTTTGTCTTAGTCTAATGTCTGTCTCATCTGGTTCCCATCACCTCTGTGCTGCTTTCATATAAAAATGAATGTGTTTCCTCAACAATTTGGCTATATGCTGGAAGAACTAACCTTGCTCTGCATATAAGGAACCGAAGAACAGGATCCATCAGAGGTGCTGGACACCTCTGAAATCTAGGATGGCACAGGAAGCGAGTGAAAATTACTGAGATCCAGTTCAGTGCTTCACTTGCAGAAACGTATCATTCCCTGTTGTTTCAGAAGCAAAAATTCTTCTGTTTCTTAACAGGTTATTTTCTTGTATGCTACTTAATATTGGAGTCTTTATTTTCTCCTTTCAGAGTTGTCTTGTGATTTCTTTTTACATTCATGCTTTCTAAATGAGCATCTCCCTGTAAATACCTTTTCTTTGCTGTTACTTTTCCCTAGATAGATTAGCGTACGCTTTTTAAACAGTAAATCTCCCTCCAGTGCCTATTGAACTCTCCTAATCCCTGTTTGGTCTATTTCTGTAATTTCTTTGTCAGTCCTTCCCAGATCAGTATAATCAGTGAAGGAATTGTTAAGCTGTTTATTTTCTGGGCAGTGATGACATTAAGTAGGAATGACTGTATCAGGGAATCTCAAAGCTTCCTCTGACATCCTTCTTCTCCGTGTGGACCGTTTCTGGTTTTATTTGCTTGTTGTCCTTTATGGTTTCATGTGGCTGTGGTTTTTGTTTTCTGGTTTTGTTCCCCACTGTAGGTGATGATATTCACAGGTAGCCAAGCTGCAGCACAAACCTGAAGTTATTTTCAAAAGCCTGTAGTATTGATCAGTGTATCTGGTCCTGCTGTGACCATTGTGTAGGCATACCGGGTGTGATAGGTTGTTTGAAGGTGTTGAATGCTTTAGTGCATTTACTTTTCTAGGGTGGAATAAGGGAACTATTTAGAAAAAAACTAACTGTGAATGTAATCTGCTGTTCACATCTTTCTAACCACTGTGTTCTAAGAAGAGTCATTGCAGACAATGGTTTTACACTGCAGTACGAGATTTCTTTCAGACTTTTTTGGAGTGATGATTAAATGGAGTTACATGAAGGAAGTCACTGAAGAGGAAAGAATGCATTAAACAATATAAGCAATAAACTTTTCCTTAGATACTAATTGGACTAAATGCTTTTTCAGGCTGTGTACATGATGCCCACAGAAGGAGATGATTCATCCAAAAGTGTTCCTTTAGCATTGCAAAGAGTGTTTTATGAGCTGCAACATAGTGACAAACCAGTTGGAACTAAAAAGTTAACAAAATCTTTTGGGTAAGTTTCAGAAATTTAGACTATTTATTGGGCTTCGTAAAGCTTTTCTTTAAAAAGATTTTATTTTAAAATATTTTTAAATAGAAAAAGGGTATTTTTAGAGTGGTGCAGAGAATTGTTAATATAGTATTGTGTTAATTGCTAATTTTTTTTTTAAATATACTTGGATAGGTTTTTATTTATAGTCAGTACTAAAGACAGCTGATCCAAGAGTCAGATTTTTTGGGGGAGGGGAGTGGTACACAGTAAACCAGAGCTGTTAGTAACGGGGCTATAGCCTACCTGTTACCTGAAAATAGCATGATGCATTTTACTTCAGTAAAATTCAGGATAAAATCTGTTGCTGAAACACTGCAGTTCATGTATTGTTAATATGTTGTTTTTAAATTTAAATTAATTTTAAATTTAGAGAAATAGCAGTAATTTACGTTTCCATATTGTTATTTCTGCATTGAAGACTGTTGTAACATTTTCTTATGACATATCAAAGATGCACGTATTTTCCCCAATGCACAATGTAGAAGCATTTAATGCTGTATTCTGTTTCATGATTTAAAGCTTAAGAGGAATAGCTGTTGCATGAAGTAAAGGTGCCAGAGCACATGCACTAAGCAATTCTTTGCATTTTCCTCAGTCTAACACCTTCTTTTCCTCCATTAAGCATCTACAAAAAGGCTTGCTTTTTATTTTTATTTTCATTTTTGCCCAGTATCCAGTTCAGAGTCTGATATTTTTTCCAGTCCGGCGGTGTTTCTTGTGAGATGGCGTTACAGGGCATCGTTTTAAATCTGGAGTATCTAGACACAGAATTGTACAATATAGCTGCATTGAGGATGTTGATTTTTATTCTTTTTTTTTTTACTAGCTTGATGTTTCAGTTGAGCACAAGTTAGGACAGAAGATTAAGATCAGCATAGCCTTTAAAAGCCTGGAGTAGGATTTGATCAGAAACTCTTCTAAAAGATTGTATTTCGCATTACTTTGTCACGCTGCATTTGCAGACTAGTCTTTTGTAGTAATATGGACAAGCATTTTTTTATTTAAAAGCTGGTTAGGAAGTTTGCATCATCTTTTTCACGTAGCTGACCTAGTGTCCACCTGCATCTTCTGCTCAAGATTGTAGTAGTGGCTGTATCTTGATAAGACTCTTTGTAACCTTGCATCTTTGTAACCTTTCCTTTTGACCTTTTGGGGGAATTCCAAAATGAAACTGGTAACCTCAGAGTTGTGTGTTTATCTGGTCATACCCTCTTCCTACTAGCATATTCTATACTTAGTTTATCAGCACTCTTGCTGTCCTGTTACACTGGAAAGACTTGGTGATAACTAAATATTTCATCTTGAGTTAAGATCCCAACTGTGTCATCTTTAGTAGCATTATGAGGTCTTTCCCAAGGATGCTTAATTTTGTAGCTGAGAGCAAGGTTTTACAAATACATTCATGCCTGTTCTTGGGAAGGAATTTTTGAATGTGTTTGAAGATTTGGTCTTTTCCCTCCATCAAATCAGAGAGGGGTTTCTGACTGTGTGAAACCTACCTATGTGCTGTGTAGAGCACAACTTTTTACTGGTATTGGGAGTTTCTAGCCAAGTTTGGCTTCTTTCAGTAGAAAGTGATGCCGTTGTCTGAAGGAGCCCTTTTTTATCCCAGTATAAGTCTGTAACCTTTTTCTTTGATTTTGTCCTTTAAGCTGGCTAGTGTTGAAAGCCCAGGGAGTCAGGAGGTTATTTTTCCATTCTTAATTATCCTACAGGTCGCTTCATTCAGCTTTAAGTGTGAGCCCCCTCAAAATTGTTCTGGCACACTTCTGGGAGTAGTATGGTGCCGTGTGACAGTGGCAGTGGGTCACTGAGAAGAGGGTGGGAAGGGAAGCTAAAGTTAGTATTGCTCCTGGTCACCCCTCTGCTTGCGGCTCTAAGGGCTGGGGTTGAACCTCATGCTGAAGCCAGAGCCAGTGCTGAATAGCCTTGTTGCAGCGGGGTACCTGGGCTACGAGGTGTTCAGAGACTGCTGCTCTCACCCCGCTTCACACGGGTGTGTTTGCACATGGACAGTTCAGGAACTGGTGCCTCACCACATCCTTGGAGTTTCTGTGCATCCAGGATTAACTCCTTAGATGAGCACAAAGGAGACGGGATTTCCTTCCTGTAAATCCATTTACTTCCTTTCATGTGCTGAAATAGACCCTGAACGCTACTTGACTGCACCTGAAGGGCCCTCAAAAGAGAGGCAGCTAGAAGCATGCTGCTGAAACTACTCTGACAGCATTGAATTGCTCCCAGGCCTTTTCTTAAGAGGTTTTTTTGATGTGAACTGAGGTTAGGTTGTAGACTGGAAGAATTCTTCTGGTAGCAATGGCCTAGCTCTGGCCTCTTCGGCTGAGTCCAGTGCCTTCCCTGTCCCCAGACCCATAGAGAGAAGGCAGCAGACAGGCACAGAACGGCTGCCAAAACGGCCCACAAGTTCACTGCCCCTTTGTCCTGCCAAGTAAATGCTACAGAACTAAAAAAACGTACACATCAGCCAGTGCTAAATCTCAGAGTCTTTACATCTTGCTATGTATTAAATCTTCGGTCTGCAAAGAAATGACAAAAATGTCTTTTTTGCTGTGAGTTGTAGTGTAGTAATTTTGTGTTAATTTGCCTTCCAAAGGTGGGAAACTTTAGACAGCTTCATGCAACATGATGTCCAGGAATTATGTCGAGTGGTATGTTTTTACTATTTCTTACTGATCTGTGATGCATAATGTTGTCCCTCGATATCGTGTACATATAATTTAGTAGCAGTCTTAATAATAGTGGCACAGATTAATTCAAATTAGATCTTTAAGATGTAGAGTTTTTGCCTTGGTTTATTTCTCTTTTTTAAGAATGGGATTGATTGTGGTCTTTTGCAGGTGAGGAATTCATAAAGGATAGGTAAGGCTAAAAATAAATGGACCGTATGTTAGTGGTGCTTGTATGGCCATGGAAGGAAATGCAGTTTTGAAGATGCAATGCTTTGTTACATTTGTAAGGTTTTCCAAACTCAAAGGAATGTAGCTGGGGTAGCCCTCTGCAGTGTTTAGGGGCAAGAGGAGGATTTAAAGGGTTAGAAAGGAGATGGCGCTACAAATAGACTAAAGTTTTCATTTTTATGCAAGTGACTTAGTTTAAGCAGTGAAGTAGTCATCTGTGTGTGATCAATAAATTTGAAACCTGCAAGTTTATCCTATGTAAAAACTAATTTTTCTTTCAGCTGCTTGATAATGTGGAAAATAAAATGAAAGGCACATGTGTAGAAGGCACTATTCCTAAATTGTTCAGAGGGAAGATGGTGGTATGTATTTAATATATAGATAAATATTTTGTTTAAATTAACTGTTACTTGTATATATTGAAATTCTGTGTCTTTTGGCTTTTGTTTACAGTCTTATATCCAATGCAAACACGTAGACTATCGATCTGAACGAATAGAAGATTATTATGACATCCAGCTAAGTATAAAGGGAAAGAAAAATAGTAAGTGATATGTTGTGATATGCACCAATCAAATACTTCAACATGTTGGATGTAGCTAGTGCCTGTTGGTTTCAGATGGGTTTCATGGTGCTCAGCACTTTGAAATACTTTAATTTCAGAGAAGGGAGTCTTTGACACCTCATAGAAAACATTTTGTACAGAAAATGTTTTTGCTTACATTATCGTTTTTCCCTTCTCTCATTTCCCTTCCCTGCTCCTTCCTCCCTAATTCCCTTACTGATAGGTTCTCATGAAACTCTATCAATTTTAGGAGTTTTCTTGGTGTCATAAAAGTGTACAGTGTGCCATGGTGATAATAGTAGTGTTGTCACAGTAGATTATATATCAAGATGAACTTGGAGAAAATAGACTGCTATTTAGACCTAACCATAGTAGCAAGCAAATAAAAAGAATAAACTAATTAAAGGACCTCTGTTACGCTGCTCTGTCATCACTATACCAAGTACTTCACATAGAAGAGATGATAAAGGGCATGTAAGATTCCAGCAAACAAAACCATCTAGCTTGATACTTAACAGTTGCAAAGTGAGAATAGGAGGTTTGGCAGACAGTTGAAACTTGAAAAAGAAATCTCCTGATATTCTTATGTATGCACCTAAGTTTGGTGTGTTTCTTAAACAGAATAAATCTTTTCTTTTTGGTTTTATAAAGCTAGAAATATTCAAACGTAAGCTCTGATGTCTTCGTGTTATTTGAAGAATACACTGTTAAGCTCTCAGGCTAGAGTAAGTTTACACTTTTCTTAGTCCTTCCCTACAATTCCACAATCTTTTTTCACTTAGTTTTTGAGTCCTTCATTGACTACGTTGCAGTGGAACAGTTGGATGGTGATAACAAGTACGATGCAGGAGAACATGGCTTGCAGGTATTTTTTTTTTTTTTTTAATTTGGTTTTAAATTTTATTTCTGTGTCCTTGATAAAAATAACTTAACAAAGTTATTGTAGCCAAAAAATGTTGCCAAACCCTTTCTAGGTTGTATCAAGTGATTTTGGTGGATTTTCTCCTTGGGCAAGCTTTTACGTAGTTCCTTTTAGTTGCTATTATGTTTCTTGAAATGGAGAATTTAAAACAGTCTAATCAGCAGTGAGTTTTGCTTTTATACCCCTGTTTTAGTGACTTGAACGGTTAACTTCTCCAGTGATTTCTCAGTTTTAAAATCAGTAAAGTTTTTCCTCTAAGAGTAGTCTTCTTCTGTGTCTAGTAAAAAAAGCGGCACAGCTCTAAAAGTAACTTTAGAGAAGTTGTTTTTCTATCATCAACAAGAATGACAAATGAACCTGTGGAGTTTTAAACATTTATGTGTGTGCACATGTTTCTGAGCTTTTCAGTTGCATTTTGCTCTACCCACTGGAGGAAGCTAAAGAAGTTCTTAAAAAAATGTTGTTTTACTAAAGCTTATTTCTGCAGCTTCCACATACCAGGTTTTGTCAGTAATGTTCTCTATATTCTTTAGCTGTACTTAGGAAGGTACAACATGGTAGCCAAGTATTTGGTGGCAGGGTGCAATGAACGTGAAATTCTTAATTGATCAAAAATGAGGTTTTTGCCTCTGTATTCACTTTTAATTGTATTTATATGGGTAACTTGCTGTTAATGCAGTGAGATGTTCATGTGTGCTTGTATGAATGGCTTAAATTTAAATGAACTGAGTTCTTGTAAGTGTTACTGGAGTAGCCTATGGGAAGGCTGGTACAGTGTTAGGATAGTTAAATTCCACCCAAGTTTTGAACCATTCTTTGGTTCAATTCTTTGCACGATGTGTTGTCAAGCCTATAAAATAAAATTTCATATAAAGAGTGTCTGCAGCAGATGAGCATTTTGAGTTACTAAAAATCTTGCAATTTCAACCCTCCGTTTCCTTTAAAATGTCTAGGAGGCAGAGAAAGGTGTGAAATTCCTAACGTTGCCACCAGTATTACACCTACAGCTCATGAGATTTATGTATGATCCTCAGACTGACCAAAACATCAAGATAAATGATAGGTAAGTTGGTAGGTGGCTGGTTTGGTTTTTTTCATTGTAGAATTTGGACCTGTGAATATATTGTACCAAAAAGGAATTTGCCAAAAATCCCATTTTTGATTCAACTCCCAAGAAGAATGTGAGTGCAGTCGCATATGGTGGAGGTCCCCAAAAGGTGCACTGATTGAACTTTAAGGTTCTGAATGACAAGTTGAATACTTAAATAGTAATTCGTAGCTGTTGTTTTGAATACGAAACAAGCGAATGCATCTTTTAAGGCTTTGTGGAACATTCTTTGTGCTGTGTGGGAAAAGTTAGTACATTCCCATGGGCTGCCACAAGACTAAGCAGGATGAATAAGTAGTCCTCTGCTTTCCCTCCATCTATTTTCATGCCTGCTCCATGTAAATAGAGGCTGATAATTTCTCAAGGAGATATATTGTTGGTTGTAAACTAAATATGTATTGCAAGGATTTCAGTCTCACCAAGGTGGTGAGACCACAGCAGCTGAAAGACATTTCAAAATAACGTTCCAGTCCAGTGGTACCTGTGCTTAGAAAAGCTGTATTTGTGTACTACAAAATAAGAGATTTTGAGCTTTTCCCTTGACGTAGTGAATCCAAAACAGCACTATGAGTAAAAGTGCTCTTGTCCTTGCTACTGAGGGTATACTTTTTCGGAGGTGCTTATGAATATGGTTTTTACTCTATATTAAAACAGTATGCAGTATATCATGGATAGAAACGGCATTGTAGTAGTAGCTTGTTCAGTTTGTGTAACTTGCTTTGGGAGTAAGTTCTGATGTCCTGCATAATAGCATGTGTCTTAATTCCTTTCAAAACTAGGTTTGAGTTTCCTGAACAGTTGCCACTAGATGAATTTTTGCAAAAAACAGACCCTAAAGATCCTGCGAATTACATTCTTCATGCAGTTTTAGTACACAGTGGAGATAACCACGGCGGACATTATGTTGTTTACTTAAATCCAAAGGGGGATGGCAAAGTGAGTATTGAAACGCACTCAAAAGTCTTTGTGTTTTGTAAATATATACTTGCAGATTCCATAATGGGCAAATCTTCGGAATTTTTGTTCCCTGACAGAAGAGTGTGCTGGCACACTCACTTCATTGCATCAAATCAGGGATTTGATTTCTCCACGTAGTTCTTAGCTTGCTATTTTTTCATTTGGTGCCTATTCTAACCTATTTGGGGAAACTTACTTTGTATTTACAAAGAGGAAAACCAGCAGCCTTTGTGTCTAGTTTTTGCTCTTTCGGGAGGAGCCTGCATTTGGAGGCATTAAAGAATCACTTGCTTTCTTAAGAGGAGCGGCTTCATCTTTGCTATTGCCTTTTGGCAAAAGACTCGTAACGAAGGGAATCCCTTCCTTTGTGTGTGTATATGTGTTGAAGTTCTACTGCAATCAGCTCGTAGCCAGCATTTTGTTCAGGCTGACTTCAGGCTGAAGCAAATCTGAACGTTTCAAATGTTTCTGTGAGTCAGAAATTCAGTATCTTTGTATGTCCCACTGTTACGGGTTCAGCTGACGTGATGGGATCAGACAGTTATAGGTCAGGTGCCGCTTCCCTTGAGTTGGCTGGTTCTGTACGGCGTACAGGACTCCTGTGAGCATACAGGACTGCTCACAGTTAAAAGTAGAAGTCAGATTTTGCTATGAATTTGTTGCTTTTTGTCTCATTCTTAATTGGCTTTATTGTTTTAGTTTAAAATTTGACTAGATACCTTGTGCATCACTGCTTTTTATTTTAATTTACAGTGAATAAGGTCGATTTGCTGAAATTTGTAGAGAAATGTTAGCTATTTGAATAACAGTTTTAAGAAATAGTTCTTGAATAATTATTGGCCTTTTGATACTCAGTGCAAAACATTCAAATATTTCAGTAAAGGTTTGGTGTTTAAGGCCTTCCTTATGCTGAGCACAAGTAGCAGGTATCACAAATTACCCTGAACTTGATTTTTCATTTTAAACTCATGCTGCTTGAAGAGCAATTTTAGTTACTTCAAAGAGCTGAAAGACATGCCAGAAATAGGATTTATTTATCATTCAAGAACATGTTTTTGTGTGTAAAATTATATTTATATCAAATTTTCTCTCTAGTGGTGTAAATTTGATGACGATGTTGTATCAAGATGTACAAAGGAAGAAGCAATTGAACACAACTATGGAGGTCATGACGATGACTTATCTGTACGGCACTGTACGAATGCTTACATGTTGGTTTACATCAGGGAATCAAAATTAAGTATGTATACTTTGCCTGTGTTCCAAGTTAGATTTACATACAGGGATTTAGGGCTATATTTTACTTCTGAATTGTTGACAGCCTTCCTATATGAAGGAGCTTCGTTATTAATAGCTGGGATATATAGATTCCGTGGGATCAGCCAGCCTTTCTCTCACTTCTGGAAAGTGTGCTCAGCTAGTGCTGTCTTGTCATAGCACAGTAAGGCAACACTTTGTACACTGATTATTGATTATTTTATAGGATGGAAAAATTAGCGAACTAACTTCAGTGATGGAAACTAAATCCAGTTGATTATAAGAATGTAGATACATGTGTACTAAGAAAATTGGCTGGTGGTAAATACTTTTTTAGTCCTGAAATGAATATTTAAGTCATAAGTCTGATACATGTCTCATGGAAGTACGGCATTTTGGCTTGGGATAGAAAATGCTTCCTTTGCCAAAACATGATCGTATCAAACCATGTTTTTAATTAAAACATGAAAAAAGCCAGTTTTGACTTCGTATCAGAGGAAAGTCAAGCATGTATGAAGGAAAACCTGTTTGATGTAAATCTCAAAATGACATCACAAAATCTGCTTTATAGGTGAAGTTTTGCAGCCTGTCACGGACCATGATATTCCTCAACAACTTGTAGAAAGGCTACAAGAAGAGAAGAGGATAGAAGCTCAGAAGAGGAAGGAGAGGCAGGAAGCTCACCTCTATATGCAAGTGCAGGTCAGCTTTAGAAATAGATCAAGTTGTAACTACCTTACCACTAAAATTCAGAATACTGAGCCACCCAAGACAAACCTTGATTTTCATTTTTTTAAAATTTGTGTTTGGAAATAGTGTTTGAAGTGAAATTATGATTTTAGTGCTTGTAAGTATGTTTACATAAGTAATAAATCCTAATGAAACAAACAGTACTGTATGTTATAGACATTTCTGTTTTCTCTAGGAGTTATGTGCTTGCAAGTGAAAATAGTAAGTTCAGGTGAAAGGAAAAGGACTAGGCTATTTTAAATGGCTGCCCTGCCACCGCACTTTTATCTCCTTCAGGAATTATTTTCTAAAATTAGCATGTATCTAGCCATAGGCTGCAAACCTGGACTACTGCCAGACTGAACTCATCAAGTAGAAGCAGAAGGAGAGAGTGCTTGTATTTGCAATTATCTTTTTGGAAAAGCCAGATGGACTAGATTGTTATGAATTGCCTTAAGGAACCCTGTTTATGGCTCTTTCCAGAGCCCATCTGGCAGAAGAAAACAGAACCCATTTTCTATTTGCCTCCATGTTTCCTTGCATCTTCTTTCTGGTGTTCCTAAGTAGAGATATGGGTGAAGTTTGGCTTGTTCTACACTGCATTTACACTCGAGCTGCTCTCGGTGGAGAGACGGGCAGAGCTGCACCGTTTGTCTCTCCGTTAACAGAGTCTGTGGGAGACACAGGAAACTTTTTAGGCCAGCCTCCTTGCATTACACCACTAAAATAATTATATAGCCTTTTTTTAAGTGCCAAGATTGTCAGAGCACATGTTTCCAAGATTGGGATCTAAGCACAACTGTTTTTTAATTGTTCAGGTTTTGTAAGAATTAGTGTGTGTTAATTACTTAGGCTGATTTGACTATCAATCACATTTTTAAAATTTCATTATAATCTTTATTTTCTTTATGGGAACATGAATGGTGTTAGCAATATGCCACTATCCGGAGAGCCAGTGATGTGGCATAGTGAAGCATCATGAGAAGGTTTTATGTTGTGCAGCTGACTTAATGTGAATAGTAACCTTTAAATGTAATTTTTCAGATAGTGGCAGAGGATCAGTTCTGTGGTCACCAAGGCAATGATATGTATGATGAAGAAAAAGTGAAATACACTGTTTTCAAAGTATTAAAAAACTCCACACTTACAGAATTCGTTCAAAATCTCTCTCAAACAATGGTAAGTTTTGTATAGCTGAATATCTGTATCTATTTATTTTTTTACATTATGGTTACTTCATAGACTTTATCTTCTCTGGGTACTGACAGCAGTCATAACTTAGACCTTTCAAAATAGAAGATCTGTTTGGGTTTAATAAAAGTATGTCAGCCTTTTTGTTTGTTTCCTGTTACAATTTTTTTTTATTATTTTAGGGATTTCCCCAGGATCAAATCAGATTATGGCCAATGCAAGCTAGAAGTAATGGAACAAAAAGACCCGCGATGTTAGATAATGAAGCAGATGGCAATAAAACGGTAAATGTTCATTGATAAAGGACATTATTTCTGTGCATCACCCATGATTTTTAATTCTCTTTAAGAATCTGTAAGTTTGGAACATCAGATTTTTCAGGGTTTTAATTTAAACTATATCTGGTAAAGTTTGATACTTGAGATTTAGTGGGCTGATTTGAATGGGAGGAAGGAGTGTGGTGCACTTACATGAAAATGTGCATAGTCATTATTTTTATGTTAGATTTCAAACAGAAATGTCTTTTTGAGTCCTCCATTATTTGGGCAAAATCTGGATTTAATGAAATGTGTTGCTTAAAATGTAAAACACTGTGTCTAAATACCACAAAAAAAAAGAAGCGATTGGTTTCACTGTCCTATTACTTCTAAAGTGAAGTAATTTTCTTGCCGTAATAAAGATAGCTGTAGGTATATATTTTTTTTAAATGAAAAAGAAATAGTTTCATTTTAAATAAAACCAGTCATAATTGTCATTGTTTTCCGTAATAAACTTCATAAACTTCCTGTCACTAACAGAACTAAAAAAAACAATAATTCTCCCACGCATGGAATGTCATGAAGTTCTTTTATCTGAGGAAAATGCAGATATCGGGTTATATTATATTCTCCAGAGACTTTTTTTCTTCTTCCACATCTTTCTACATAGATGATTGAGCTCAGTGACAATGAAAATCCATGGACAATATTTTTGGAAACAGTAGATCCAGAGATGGCTGCTACTGGAGCAACATTACCCAAGTTTGATAAAGATCGTAAGCATACATGCTAAAACTTGAGTAAATAGAAAATACTTTTATTTGAAAAACGTTGTGCACTCCTTTTTTCAATAATGACATTGAGGTACCCATCAAACTACAATGCTGAAATTAGTTTTTTCTCATGCAGTTTTTCCCCTCATTTCTCTTCAAGTGTAAGGCATGTTTCACATGTTCTTAGAATCACTGAATAAATTTTTATATATGTATGTGCATATATATATATAGATGCTTTTGCCAAGAAAGGTTGGACCAGATGATCTTTGTAGTCCCTTCCTACCTGGTATTCTACGATATAAAGTTGATTTATAAAAAAATCGGTATTTAAGAGTATTACAGAGGCATTAATCAAATTAATAAATCAAGATACATCTTTACTACTGTTTAAAGAAAAATATCTAGGTGGCTGGTGTTTTTTTTCCCCCCATACATACTCAAATAAGCCTTACTTAAAATTAAATCATGTTTCTTAATTTGTAGATGATGTAATGTTGTTTCTGAAGATGTATGATCCGAAGACTCGGAGTTTGAATTATTGTGGGCATATCTACACACCTATATCCTGTAAAATACGTGAGTTTTAAAATTTAATTTCATTGTTATATATGTATTTTTAAGACATTTTAAGATTGCATATCTCTTTTCTTTTAATAGTAGTTTTATCACTGAAATCAGAAGTAGGCCACAGAGGAAATTCTGTTTTCTCCCAACCCCAGTGCTGCTCCTCTGATACTTTTCTTCGCCGTGGTGTGTCAGTGGAACTTTCTGCAAGGCTGAGAGTGGTGCCGTAACACACCGTTGGCTGTCAGTTAATTTTTTATTACAGGTTTGCTGTATTTACCAGATGTTGCTCAACATAAACAGCTGGTTCGAATTTGCTGTAAAGCTTTGTGATTTGATATTGCTCCCCAGTTTGTTTTTTTTCCTTCTATTTCAAGTTTTTGTGTGGAATGTACTTCTGCAATAGCTTTTAAAATAACTGTTGGACAACTTTTCCCTATGGTAGCCTCAGAGCAGCTGCACCGACTGAATTGGTCGTGAGCCTTGTTTTTCATATGCATCCATTTAAAGAATTCAGCAAATGTGCATTGAGTAAAAATACTTTGATTTGTCATTTTTTTTGACTTGTACATTCTTTCTAATTTTGCATTTTAGCTGCCTTATTTTTTTTTTAAAGATTAAAAATTTTTTTCCGGAGAAGGAACAGTGTTACTTCCTCTCTTTGATCCTGGATAGCCTTGCACATATTTTTTTTGTTGTTCAGATGAAGTGGAAGGAAACCTTAAAGTCTGTCTCTTGATTGAATGTCAGTAAGGGAAGCTTTAACCTGGAAGGCTCTCTTTCTTAGGCATGTAAAAACTGTTTATCCAGGGTAAAAAAAGCTAAGTTCTCTTCTTGCAGGAGGTCTCACTAGCAGTTAGTGCAATGCATTTCATATTCCTTTTCTTTTCCAATAGGTGACTTGCTTCCAGTTATGTGCGAGAGAGCAGGATTTCCACAAGAAACTAACCTTATCCTCTATGAGGTTTGGATTGATAGACTTTTAGTAACGTTTTTGTCTTTTACATGGTAGAACTAGAGAAAAAAAAAGCTTTATTGGTTAAAAAAAGGTTGCTCATAGAAATGGTATTTTATAAAACATAAGCGCTCTGTAACCTGTAGCTTTGATGACTATAGGGCTGCAAGAGAATATCAGCAGATAGTTAACTTCAAAACGGATTTAAAATTAAACAACTAGAAGCAAGAGGCTTTAAAAACAAAAAGTCTCCACGTGAAGTCCTACATGTGCAGTTTTGCTGTGCTAAATCTGTGCATATCCTCAGAGTCACAGTGTTCGAGGAGCTAATCCTGCTAACATTATTGGCCATTGAATTTTCAATGGTCCCCTTAGAGGAGATGAGAAAATGTAGCATATTCTCCTTCCTTCCCTAAGTTAAAGTCAGCAAACACAATCTTAATCTAATGTGTTTCTGCCCAAATGCAGAAGTAGAAAATCTTTATAACTGCTGTATTTATTGAGTGCTGAAGATGCAGATCTTGCCAAGGCAAAGTCCTTTCTATAGGAAGAACAAGGAATTGGGTTTTTTCATTGTGATTTTTGTTAGCAATCGTGGTGCTCTCTCTGGTGGTTCCAGGGGAGCACACACACTTCCATCCTAAAAAACAACAACTGTCAGGTGCTCCTCCTCTGTGCAGCTCAGAATTGTAGTTTGACCAAGAGGTCAACCTACAAGTATAAATACGTAATATGCGTATAGATATTTTATAATATATGCATTTTTAATGTGTCTTTAGTTTGGGCTTTTTTTTTGGTGTTTTTTTTAAAAGACAAGTGAATTGCTGTACAGAAGTTCTGCACTATTAAAATAAGTGAGCATAATCAGTGTTCTCCAGGCTTCCTGGAAGCTGCATAAGTAGAAAATTAATCTCTGAATTTTGGAAAAATTTCAGTGCTAACAAGATCATGCTGAATGACAAAATACTTTTGAAAATTAAGATAACTTGAGGGAGACTCCAGAGGTAAAAATGAGCAGCCAGCCCCATCCAATAACAATTGGATGTATCTGGATCTTAGCTAAGATTACATTTAATTTACACATCTATATCTATCTATTCGTTTCAGTTGAAAGATGATACAGGTTACCTTATCTGATAAGGTAATATCTGATCAACAATTTTTGCTCTTTATTGCAGGAAGTTAAACCCAACTTAACAGAAAGGATTCAAGACTATGATGTGTCTCTTGATAAAGCTCTTGATGAACTCATGGATGGCGACATCATAGTGTTTCAGAAGTATGTATTTTAAGGGGGCAGCTTATCATTGCGATTAAACCACCCGCTTTACTTTGAAAGCAGAACTTCCTTTAACTTAGCGTTTTAAATAACAGCAGTAGACATATTCTCAGCAGTTCTCACTAGCTTCTTCAAAGAGGAAATAAAAAAATATGGTAGTATTTTAATTATCACATGCTGGATTATTTAAGGAAAATGAGGTTTCATGCTAGTTTAGAAAACTAATAACCCAAAACAGGTCTTAATGTTACCAAAGAGTGTGGTTCAGCAATGTGTCTGAGTTCTGCAGCTTGTTACTTGAAGCCACTGTAACTCAGACACCGAAGAGCCCACCAGCATTTCAGGTCTCAAGCTTTGTACCGTTAATGACTGTACAAGGCTCTTGGCTTGGAGCTCCTTTCGGCTTTCCCTTTTTTTTCCTTTTACTCATGCTTACAAGAAGTTCCATATTGTCTACGGTGATGCGATGCTCCTGATTTGCCTGGGTATACGCGACTCATGGGTGTACTGGTGCTTCAGCTGGAGTTTTCTCCAAGGCAAAAGGAGAACTCCTGCATCTTGTGTCCATTAAAGGGATCTTTCATAAGCTTGTCAGGGCTATAAATCAGCATTTCTGTGCTCTCACTCCTGATGGTCACACCCAACTGTGTTGCTCTGTTTCTCTCCATGGGCTGACAGTGGGTGGAAGCCAGCTAGTCTATCTTCAGCACTCTTACCCCAGATTATGTGAGATGAATGTATCTCTCATGTCATGCCTTGGAACTCGCATTCCCTGTTGACCCAGTTGGTGTTATGCACCTTTGGCTGGCTGCTGACTCCTGGGTAAGTGCACAGCTTGTACCCTGGTGCTATTTCTCCGCTGAGAAGATAGGGGTACCAGTCAGTAGTGACCCAAACCAGCGTCTGTTGCTGCTGTGGTTCAAGGAGTGCTATTGTATGTCTGGCCTCTGTGCAAAGCAGTGAATACAGGAGTGTACGGAGAGCTGTGGCAGCCTTAATCCAGACAGGCAGTGATGTGCCAGGGTGGGAGGGAGGGATGGCTACTGCTAGAGTGCCGCGATGAAACGACCGGAATCGGTGGTGGCAGATCGGAAATACTCCGGGGTGTGGGTCACTACTGACTGCATTAGTTCTACTGTGTACGAGTGGTGGCTCTTTAAAAAGGTTTCTAAACTTTATTTCTGTATCTCTCAACTGTCGCTGACTTACTGTAGAACATGTTTTTAAAAGTCCTAACTGCTCGTGTGTGTAACTACGTGATATGTAATGGTATTATCATTTGTTTGCTCTTGTAGGGATGACCCAGAAAATGATAGCAGTGAGCTACCAACAGCTAAAGAATACTTCAGAGACCTCTATCATCGTGTGGATGTCATTTTCTGTGATAAAACCATCCCCAATGACCCAGGCTTTGTTGTTACTTTATCCAATAGGATGAATTACTTTCAGGCATGTGTCCTATTTGTTTCTCTGCTTCTGTTTTCTTGTTCTGGACGTAACTTTTGCATTAATTCTCAAGCGCAATATACATACTTTTAGAAAAGAGTGCATCTGTTCTTGTACACCTTTTGCTTTGTGGTAATGAAAAATTTAAGGAAGCCACTAGTGCTTGTGAGAATAAAATACTCTAAAACCCTCCAGTTAGTGAGGATTACTCATTAGTAATGAGTTATTTGACAAAACGGTTATTTCCTGGTATGTCCTACTGCTCTGTCTGGGTAATGATATTCTAATGAAATTATGCATTTGATTTCTAAGTGACACATAAAAGTTGCTCAACTTCTTTAGCTATTGGAAGAAGTTGGTGTGATCTATTAAAAGCCTGAGTAGATTTAGCTCCCTCAGTTCTCCTGCAGTTGCTTTTGTCAGTGGCAAACAGATCACTTACAACCGGACAATTTATTTTCTGTCACGCAGGGAAGTCACGGGTGACTTTTGCTGTCCCGTTCTCATCATCTGCTTTTTGGCAACTCGCTTTCTCTCATTTCATTTTTAATGAAGTATCAGTTCTTTATAGTTTATTTTGGTAAGGTAAAAGTAGACAGAGAATCCCCATGCTTTTTGTGAGGGAATGACGTGAAATATACTGATGGGAGGAACGTGGTGGTGTTACCCAGCAAGCTAACCTCCTTGGAGTGAATTAAAGAACAGTAGGAATTTTCAAAGACCAAGTCTTACTCGTTTCCCTAGTAATAGTATAATTTAAAAAAAACCCAACAACTCCAAACACAAAAAAAACCCAACCAAACAAAACCAGAAGAGGAGTACAGCTACTGTTGTGGATTTTGTGGCCTTTTGGTGACAGTGATTTATTGTAACAAAACAGAAAATTTTCCTGTTTTTTTTTTTTCTCCCCTAGTGTATCTTGCTCTTTGTCAACTGTTCAGAAGCTGAAGATAATAGTTAATTTTGCCTTTGGGGAAAGTAGACATAGTAGGTCTCTCTCAGAATTTCAGTAGTGCAATGTTCATGGCATGTAACGAATGACTGTGATCGTAGAGCAATGTCATAACTGTCTGAAATTATTCAGAACTTACAGAAAAATTTATTTGCAGGTTGCAAAGACAGTCGCGCAAAGACTTAATACGGATCCAATGCTATTACAGTTTTTCAAGTCACAAGGGTAAGATGAATTTCCGTAGTGTTCTGTGTCTAAATTAGTCTTCAAAATACTTAGCCCAAATACATATAGGTGGCAGTTACTTTGTAGCTTTGTTTCCAGGTGGTAAGCTAGTTCTTTACCAGTACCGCTTTAGGGTTCTGGCATGCACAGCAAATTGCATAGACAGTTCTAAGTATTGCAATGGCTGGCTCTAGAGCCTCAAAGAACTGCACCTCTTGGAAGAGTTCTAGTAAGTGTCATTGAAAAAAGATGCATTTTAAAGGATCGCTGTTTAAATTTCTAAAATCAATAATTACTTCAAAGCCTTACCTTATGGGACAAATTATTAAGCTAATGCAAGTGCTGTTTCAGTAGAATGGATGAGAGCAAACACAGGCACACATAAAAGTGGGATTTTTCCTGATTTTACAGGTTTAAATGCAGGAGTTACTTTCCTGATTTCCCCCTGCCCTCGTCCCCCACCCCACCCAAGTCTGCAAATGAGGTTTTATGCAGATGATCTAACAAGTTCACAGCTGCTAAAAGGGACGTTTCTGGTTAAAGTGGTGTTCTCAGGCATAGTTGTGTAAAACTGGATTTGAATCTGTATAAAACTGTAGCAGAAATCAGCATATTAGTAGTTCGATGTATATGCTGCAGGAACAGTGCACACACACAAAAAGGATCTCATTTTTGTTCATGTAAACGCTCTTTATTAACTTTGTAGGTACCCACCTTCATCACCAATGAGACTGTCGTAATTTGAGTAGCTCTTTATAGTTTCCAGTGCTGTGGTCACTCTGGAATTTGCTGTGTCATACGGCTCCACAAATTAACCTCTCACAATCCATGTGCTGCTGTAGTAGTAGTTTCAGAGGAATGTGGGGCTGCCGCCCTGCAGCACTAGAGGGGAAGAGAGTCAACACGCCCAGAGAATGGTATTTCTGTTCCCGTACACTCACCTGTTTTTAAAAATCACTAAAGCACCGAATATAGCACTGCTCAGGCTGCACTAGCAATTCTGGGAGGCTGGAAGCCAGGAATAAAAATGTACTTGGTACTTTGATTTACTGAGCGGTGGTGGATCGTAAGGAGATACTGATGTTTTTCTTTTTTCATTCTGTAGTTACAGGGATGGCCCTGGTAATCCTCTTAGACATAATTATGAAGGTACTTTAAGAGATCTTCTGCAGTTCTTCAAGCCTAGGCAACCTAAAAAACTTTACTATCAACAGGTAAGAGTCTTTTGTTTTTATTGATGGAAATTTAAAAAAAAATAATTCTGCCCTATACAAAGTATGCCTAAAGTGTCTTTCTTTCCTTCCTTAAGCTCAAAATGAAAATAACTGATTTTGAAAACAGAAGAAGTTTTAAATGCATATGGCTAAATAGCCAGTTTAGGGAAGAGGTGAGTGAGCCTGGCTTTTACATACACTTTTGCTGTTTTTTCTGTGTCAAAGCTGCTGTGGCTGTGATTGTGGTTCACACACACTGTTTTCCCTGAATAACACAAAGTTAGATCGAAGTTGTACCTAATGTAAAAAACCAAAACCACAACAAAAAAACGCAAGCCACCAAAAAGACACAAAAAATAAATTAAAAAAGATAGTGTCTGTTCTTAACAAAAATTCGAAGATGACAAAGGTGTTCACTTAAGTAATTGTTATCTTTTAAAGATGATTTTTTGATGAAGGGAAGAATCCAGTGTATTCTGTGCTTTAATATGGCTGTTTAAATTTTCAGATTTTCTAACGATTTTTTCTGTTTCAAATTCCGTAGGAAATAACAGTATATCCAGATAAACATGGGTGTGTGCGGGACCTGTTAGAAGAATGTAAAAAAGTTGTAGAACTCTCTGAAAAAGGTTCAGGGAAATTAAGGTAAAGCTCAAAGTTTTTGATTTCTTTTACGCAGTCATGTGGATTTTATGCAGAAAAGTATCTATAGAATTTAAAATACTGTGGACACCATTACTATCAAATGAAGTCTGATACTATGTTAAAAATAAAAAGCTTCCAGATTCACGTTGTTGAGTGAGCTCATATTATCTACTTGAGATGCATAAGTTTCATCAGTTGCATTTGTTAACTCTCAATTCTTACAATTTAATAATTGTTTCCAATCCAAGCATCTCGTGCTCTTCGCTTCTTAGGAGTTACAAGATAGTGTAAAAAATAATTCAAATTAAAAATCATTGTCTTGTAATTGCACGTACTGGCCCTCTTGCCATGAGCCAGAAGTAGTTTAACCTCTTGTAACTTTGCAGCTTAATTATTACTAAAAACTGAATTTAAGTTTTGCAAATGCAGTAGTAGCACCTGTTTATACCCCGAGTACACTAATCTTTCTCAAGGTTTGAGAAAGAAATGTTGCATTGATATATTTTAAATTATTTTATATTTAATTTTTAAATGCTTTTCCTGCTTGTTCGTTTTTAAGGCTGCTAGAAATTGTAAGTTACAAAATAATTGGTGTCCATCAGGAAGATGAGCTGTTAGAGTGTTTGTCACCTGCAACAAGTCGAACATTTCGAATAGAGGTAAATACTGTTTTCTTAAAGAAACCTTAAATCTTGGCTTTGAGAGAAGAAACTCTTTCAAATGGTAATTCTCTCTTTCTGGATTCCAATTTTCAAATACTGTGATACTTGCAGCAAGCTAGATTGCATGATAATATATATGTATTTTTAAAGATAATCCTTCTAAGATTTTCCCTTTGTTCCCTCTGCTTCCCTATAATGATTTGGATGTATATTTAGTATAAGAATACATGAAGACTTGGCAAGGGTTTGTCCATAGGACATTTGCTGCCTTAGCAATAGTTCCAAGATTTATTTGAGGACTCGTGATAAAAATTTTTATGCTTAGAAGCTACTTTCATACTCTAAACTTAAGTATTCTAGGAGACTTTGTTACCTTTTCTGTTAAGTTTGAGCTTTTTGAGCCAAATTTTGATACTTATCAGGTGATATTTCTCTAAACATTTCATAATTCAAATCTGTTAACTTGCCTCAGAGATCAGAAATTCAAAACAAAAAAGTTCCAAGTATAAACTGTAATGAGGAGACAAGTGGTCTGTGATATTGCTATCAGCTACCACCACAGCTGATAGAGGATTTCATGTCAAAAAAGCCATTTGTGGAAGCCTGGAGAGTATTTACTGAGTCAGGGAGGCCGAAATGCTGTCATGCCAGCATTGAATGACTTTTGTAAAAAAAGACTGTCAAACAGCGTAGTTGTTTTTAAATAGACTTGTTTTACATCAGTAACAGTACCTCAGTTAAGTTTTAGTTACTTAATAGGTTACTTTTTGGGGGAAGTTTTAGCTAATTGCAGTCATAATTTTGTGTCTGGATCTAGGAAATTCCTCTGGACCAGGTAGATATAGATAAAGAAAACGAGATGCTAATCACAGTGGCACATTTCCACAAAGAGGTTTTTGGGACATTTGGAATTCCATTCTTGCTGAGGATACACCAGGTACAGTATGTCTCCCTTTTTCTCCCCAAGGGATTATATTGATGATGCTTTCTTTCAATACTGTCAAAGAAATTGATTAGCATAAAAAGTGTATAGGAAAATATTGCTCCTGTATAAAAGGTTCTGCCCCATATATGCCTTCTTGCAGTTAAATCATTTACCATCTCAGGTCCCTTTTGCATATACAGATTGTTCAGTGTTTCAGTGAGCCTGTGCAATACCTAGAGAGCATCAGCCCGGGACCTGAAACACTATCAAAGCAATTCCACCCCCAACCACCTGCAGAACACCCCCAACAAACCTAGAATCCTGTTTCTAATACCACCGTAGTAACTGCGATGCAAACTTGCTGGCAAAAGTGGCTAGACCATGCTTTCTTGGCTTGACACGTGATTATGAAAAATTACTTTGCTTTCTTCAACATTTTCTAATATCACTGTGCATTTCATAACTTCTGTAATTTGATGTGCTTTATCTTCTGGGGGGGAAGTTAATACAAGAGAGAAAGCTAATTTTGAAAGCTTAATTTAAATTCTTAAGTTTTTATGTGGAGCTGCTACAGCTGAATTTCACATTAATTCTTTTAATATCAAAATGTGTTTCTGGGGGCAGTTAGCAAATTGCTTCTAAACTTTTTCTGGTTTGTGTGTATTAGTTTGTATAAAAATTACCTGCTTTTCTAAAAGTTTTCGAATGAGAAATATGTCCAACTCTCTGCAACCCATACAATTTTACTATATTTCCATATTTTTTATCAATTTAGAGTGAAACCTGTGTGTTGATTTCTGGTGGAAACTATTTGCATTGTGTTTCCCTGTGTATGACAGTTGATAAATATAATTTTCTTTAAGTTGATGGTATCCATCACTTTTTTTGGCACATTACATACACAGCATGCAGAAATATACTAAAAAAAGTTACTAATTGAGGGGGAGCATCACAGGTGTAGAGGTTTTAAAGTAATATGATTAGAAGGGTTGTGCAGGTTTGGGCTTTTTTTTTCCAAATTCCTAATTGATGCTAATTTTCTAACTGTTTCTTAACTTGCTATAAGTTCAGCAACTTCATGTTGTTACTCTGTATTGTAGTGGATGTTGTTGACACTTGTGTAATTTTGTAAATAACGGAGAGATTAAGGCAGTGTATTTCAGTGAAGCTTGAAGCAGGAAATATTAACAGCATCCATTTTTTCCCTAGATTTTCTTTACATTAAAAGTCTTGTTGTAATTATTAGGGTGAACACTTCAGAGAGGTTATGAAGCGGATTCAGACAATGCTGGACATACAAGAAAAAGAATTTGAAAAGGTAATGGCATGTTGGTAGAGTTTTTATTGCTAATTGTAGACCCTAAATGAATTTATTTTAAGAAGTTGGAACACCACAGATTTGGCCAAAGTTTAGTTTTTGATCAATACAACTGTTGTTTGACTTAATGCTTTTTCTGACAATAATTAAGTAGGATGTGTAGCAATAGTATTTCTGTTCTGCATCAAATGAGATTCGGCAAAACGTTACAGTAACCTAGAAAGGTTTAGAGGGTGCAGGACCTCTAGAGGCCACCAACTTCAGGTTCCTGCTCAGAGCAGAACTAGCTTGAAGGTGAGTGAGGTTGCTCAGGGTTTTACCTGGTTGCAATTTGAGAACTCCCAAGGATGGGAATTCTGCCATGGTCTGGAGGCTGTATGTTAGAGCATCACCAGTATCATTGTGAAGACACTGGTTTTCCTTAAGTGTAATCAGAATTACTCATATTGCAACTGGTGATGGTTGCGTCTTGTCCATTTGTTGTGCAGCTCTTGAGAAGAGTCTGCTTCTATGTCACGGTCTTCAGGGGGTGGAAGACTAGATGTCCCCGTTAGCCTTTTCTCTGGGCTAAACGAATGCATTTCTCTCAGCTTCTGGTATGCAATGGCCTCCACCAATTAGCTGTCATACTGGACTATTCCTGGGCTTGCTGCAGTTTGTTGCCATCTCTTTTTCCCTGGAGGACCCCAACCTGGACACAGTATTCCACTCATGATTCCCTGAGTGTTCATTTTATCCCATTGTCAAGGTTGTTGATAAAGATTTTAAACAGAATTGGCCTTTTTCAACTCCTGAAGAATACCACTCATAACCACCTGTGAATTAGACAGTGAAGTAAGACTTGAAGGCTTTATTTTAGTGCTGTATCTCACCATTTTCTTTTTTTCCCTCTTCTTTTCATAGTTTAAATTTGCAATTGTAATGATGGGCCGACACCAGTATCTCAATGAAGATGAGTATGAAGTGAACTTGAAAGATTTTGAGCCCCAACCTGGTGAGTTGTTAAACAACCTATTTTTTGACTGCTGAAGTTGCTCTGCCAGTTGTTGTAATGTGATTATCCTTAACTCGGGATGCAGAAAGAGATTGTTCTTTGTATGTGAAATACGTTGTAAGTGTAGTAACTAAGCAAGTATTTATATACACTTGTGTGCACACTTAACAGTGGTAACTGTATATGTTGGTCTGAGAATGTGTATTTTATAGGCATATAAGTAACTAAATAATCTGTTCCCTTGTGAATTAAAAGTTTGCATTTGAGTGACCAAATGGGTCAAATATCAGTATAACATACTTTAAAGGAGAGAGTCACAATGTCAGTTGCACCTTGTCTGTATTGACCATCTGCTCCCTGTAGGTTTGATTCTCACATTGTTATTGGAATGTGTGTAGCTCATGTTATTCCTAAAAAATATTAAGGTGCATTCTCATAAGATAAGTGTGCTGCAAAGAGGCATTTGAATTCATTGAAGGGGCTTTTTCTTGATATCTTCAATGAATCTGAAGAATCTTAACAAGAGCATTACATATGTGAATAGGATGCTGTGTAGATTTTCTTTTCCTAAGAGGTAATTCACCAAGCTACAAATGCAGCTCTGTTCTGAATTTGTGGATGGTTTGCCATCTTGTTTACTTGACTGGTATTTAAAGCTCTGTTTTCTGAGGAATTTATACATAGGAGAAGCCAGGTTAATGCTTCAGGAGTTGCACACAGTCATCTTTTGAGGATTTCAGTTGGGAATGGCACCTTTGAATTTGCAGTCAGAGCTCTGCTGAAAGCCAGAAAGCTCTGTTGTGTAGAAATGAGATTGAGGACAACTTGCTCCCTGCAGTTCTATTTTTCTGACAATTATGAGCTCTGGTTTTTGTTGGCAGGTTGTGCTAGGGCCAAACTTTCTCTGATTTTTTTTTTTTTTTTTTTTTTTTCAATCTGTGTGCTGGATTTATGTAACAATTGCAAAGAAATCCTGTAGCTGTCCATTTACTTCAAAACCCACAGAGGGTTAGGCATACGACAGTAACCTTAGACTGCTACTGAGTACTGTGCAGGAACCTAGCAGAAAGTCCTCTCACTGTGATACGTTACACAGCCGTGTTTATGGCTCGTGGCTGTGAATTTGAGGGGACTTGCCAAAACTTTGAATGCCTGCATCTGCACAAGTCATCTGTGAGCAGAGAAGTGTGTCACTGGAGGGACCTCTTGTTCTGCACTGGGGTCGTGAGGGGTCTCTAGATGATGAACTCAGAGATGGACATTTCTCCATGGACAGATATACCTCTTGTGTGCTCAGAGCAGACAGAGTCCTGGTTTTATTCTGTGAGTCATCTTTCTGGGGGCGGGAAGGGGAAGGCAACAGTCTGAAATGAACTGTCGGACTTTCTGAGCAAAACAGAGCCAGTATTGTCAAAACAGCGCGAAAGACTAACCAGGTAACTAGGTCAAAAGTACAGAACATGGCTGAAATTGGAAAGGGAAAAACTTGAACTGCCTGTAGGAGTTCTAGGGAATGGGAAATTAAAGGTTTTTAATTTGAGAGTTTATGGGAAGTTTCCCCTTTATGGAATACTCTTTGATAGAATTCATTCCCCCCTTGAAATTCTCCTGTGGGGTGATAATATGATGCTCTAATACCTTCTTATCGAAGTGTATTTCAAGGTGTGGGGCTCACGCATTTCTGCAAGTATCAGATTTTAACATATGCTGGACTGATTGAACCAAAGCTTTGGCATTCTCTCATTTGATGGGCGCAGCTGATGTCAATAGCGCCCCTCTGCTTTTACAGAGATGCACTCTCGCAATGATTGTGCTGGCGCTAACGGTGTAGGACTTAATTTCTTTCTTTAAGAGACATTCAGGAGATCTCAGCAAGATTGGCAGTTCTCTCTTATATTTGACATTGACCGTTATGTCAAACAGAAAAAGATAATTTTGATGGAAGAAAATATATGTAGAAATGCAGATACAGGAACCAAAAAGGTCAAGTGTTTTATGCTTTAGTGGTTGCAGTTGATGGCTTTGAATGTTGGAGTGTGCCTTTCTTGCTGGGGGGCTATTTAGTTTCTGCCTTTATCATTTCACTTCAAAGAACATTTGATGCTCTGCATTGAGGACATCTTAAAAGAGAATTTCTTCCATTTTCAAGAAGTATGCGGACTGCAGCTTTTCATGAAAACTATCAGTAGATAAAACCGTATTGGGCTGAACAAATGAAAAAAATCTGTATGTTTTTCTAACAATCTAAATATGACTTACTTTTTTCCTCAGAAATAAAGAAGAGGTCAGTTATGTGATTTCTTAATTAACTGAATATCTGCATTTTACATGAATTTAACAAATAATCCCACTTAAACCAGGTGATAAGAATAACTTAATACAGCAGAGATAACTTACAATATGGCAAATACTATAGGTTGTCATATATTCAGCTGATGGATGCCTTCCTGTTTGAAACAGGCTCAGTACTTTGGTGAAAGTTGGTACTTTGTGCCTGTGGCCATAAATTATGACATTAGTTTTCTTGCTTTAGCACACACTTCATTGCTGTAAACTCCTATAACTGACAGAAGAGGAGAAAAACCAGGCACCTGATCCAGAAACAGATGTAAAATGTATTACTGGAAGGGGAGCAGCGGTCAGGAGAGAAGACCTGGTGGCTGCGGACTGTAGGGCTGTTCTGCAGTCCCCTTCCCTACATTGGGATTCCCAGCAAAATGTGAACGGGGAACACAGGAGTTGTTTGTGTAAAGGAAACGTTCCAATTTAGTCTTAAAACTTCATTATTTTTTTTCTCTTTTCTTTTCTAGGCAACATGTCTCATCCAAGGCCATGGCTAGGGCTTGACCATTTCAATAAAGCCCCAAAGAGAAGTCGCTACACTTACCTTGAAAAAGCTATTAAAATCCATAACTGACTTACTTAACCAGATTGTCAAGGCAAGGGACAAAAATAAGTGTGTGTGTGCACCTTTTTAACAACTGTAGAACTTTGGTACACGTGCACTATATCTGAAGTCTTCAGCAAGAGGATTTGCTGCTGATGTTAACTTTATTTTGTTGAGGCTGTTCAGTTTGGCTTCTCTGTATCTATTGACTGCCCTTTTTGAGCAAAATGAAGGTGTTTTTATAAAGCTTGGATGCCAATGAGAGTTATTTTATGGTAAACGTAATGCAAGGCAATTGTCAGCATAATGAGGGAAGAGTTTAGTAGAACAGTTGACATTGGCAAAATATTTGTCTGTAGTACGTTTATAGATGGCATAAGCTGGCTGGCTGCTCTTCCCGGTATGGTGTTCACCATCACTGCAGCTAGTAAGTCTTATGTTTAGACTCACATCAGATTTATTTCCTTCAGTTATACTTTAAACGACATTTTTGTGCATTTGTAAATGCAAAAAACTCACATCATCAATAAATAGCGATCTCTACTTCATTGTGTACATTGTTGGCACTTATTCGGGATTTTTGTCTTCTCCAGCTGCATAGAATCTTTTTTAATAATCTAGTTTTCGTTTAATTTAGTCCCTACTTTGCATCCCGTTTTGCCAAGTGGATGCCCTGAGTCCTAAAAAGATGAATTTGGGTATTTTTATTAAATTTTCAGCCACTGATAAATACCGCTGCGATTTATTATGCCATCTTCTGGCAAATAGAATGACACTCAAAAGTTGGCAAAAGCAAGTGAAAGGATTATAAATATCATTGATTTAGTTAACATGGGAAGAGATGGGGAAAACACAAGAAATAGCCTTTTAGCACAGAGGGCATGCTCACTAGTGTTTAGTAAGCTGTTGACTTTGTATAAAAAAGGAGGAAAAAAAAGAAAAAGAAGAAAAAAAGAAAAAAATGAAATTGTATATTTAATGAATGAACATGTACAATTTAACACTTGGAGGTTAATTTTGTTGGGTGAGTCTGCAAGTGAATTTCACTGATGTTGATATTCATTGTGTGTAGTTTTATTTCAGTCCCCAGACTGCTTCCTTTTATTTTGGAGCTAATGCCAGCCGCGTGTCTAGTTTTGAGTGCAGTAAAGATAGATCAGCAATTCACACTTAATTTTACATTCTTTTCCAGTATTTTATTTTGTTTCTGTAGCCGCAGTGTACAACAACTCTTCCTGTATATTGCCTTTTTTTGCTGGAAAATGTTGTATGTTGAATAAAATTTTCTATAAAATTTTTCTTCGGTGAGTGATGACATGGACGTTGAAGAAGATTTCTCCTCTCCTTGGAAATAGAGTTTTGGGAAATGTTTTCAGTTGTGAGGTTTTGCTAAAGGTGTGGGATTTTTCTTAAGCGTTGACAGTTGTATAATCCTCATATTGGTTGTTTTGGGGAAAACTTGTGGGTTTTCCTGTTAAATTATTTTGGGGCTTGGAGGATTTTTGGTTTGGTTTTTTTTTTTTTTTTTTACCTCCTAATTAGTCATATTTGTGCTTAACAAATAAAAGATTTTCCAGGAAGGAGCCATGTACAATTAAGACAGATGGAAAATTTATTTTACTAGTTCATTTGTAAAGCTTGTAGTAGAGTCTTTGTGGTTGACTTGACTCTTCCTGCCTGTACAAAAATTTGTGGTCCAGATTCTCAAGTCTAATATTATAAGTGGTGTAAAGTGAAATCTGGAGTCTCTAAAGGTAAGCTCTCTTAATAGACTAATAGGTTCCCACTGTAATGTGTTCCCTGTATTCATAACCAAAACAGAAAGTGCTTAGAAGCTTCCCTTTCTCAGACCTATCAATAAACATTTCCTAGGGGTTCTGTACATGTAATGGCCTTTATACCTTTCTGTGAGATGGAATCTGGTGATCACTGAAAACACCAGCAAGTATTTTTAAATTGAATTTTAAGATCTATTTCATTCTTGTAGCTTTAAAATTTAACTAATCACTCAAGCTTTAGGTATGTTTGGATTTCTTTTTAATTTATATCTTGCAGTGCTTTTAACTGTCTCTTTATTTCCAGTCAGACTAGTTGTTTAATTTTTTTTTTGTCATCTGAGTGCATAGATTACAGGTAGAAATGCTTAAATGACATGCCTTAAGTAAATAAAGTTTTCCTTTGATTTGTATTTGCATTGAACTGGTGAGAATTTCAGCAGCTTCCAAGTAGTGTTTTTACTAGTACGTGGACTGTCTCCTCAGGCTTTCAGTAAGTCAGGATTTGTATTGAAAATATTTCTGTAAAATCAGAGACTCTGGTCAGCAGTAGTAAGCCCTAATTATATTTTGTGAATTTAATGGTACACTGATAAAAATTTGAGCTTGTATCTGAATGTCACTAAGTTTTTAATTTGTGGGATGTTGGCAGCTTTTAGGGAATATCTTAAGAAGTCACAATACTTCCTACTTCAGAAGAAGATATCACGAACAAAGTAAATTTTGGGGTGCCTTTTGATTTTTAGATGACTAGTTTTTATGTGCTTCAGTATTTGTGCTACTATTTGTGCTACACTAGTTCTGAAAAGACAATATTTTAAGGCATTCCATATGCAGTTTTCAATAACTGACATTTTTGATGATTTTTTTTTTTTGTTGGAGTACGAGTAACTTTTTATTCAAATGTGAAAACACACAGACCTATGAAGAGAAGAGGAAGACAGGAAGTATTCTCAGGTGCAGTATGTTGATTTAGTTCATTCTAAAAAAATTAACAAGAATGCAGTTCAGAATTGCCGTGCTTTCCATTTCTTGCTCAGATTTTGGAATTATCTGGATAATAGACAGTGAATGCATTAAATTAAGTTAATGATAATGTGTTAAGCAATAAGGATGTGATTTCATGGTACACAGCATCAGAGCAACATGATGTTAACGGCCCATCTGAATTCTCCCTACGAAAATAGCAAGCGTTGTTCCTCTAGATTTACATAGTGCCTTTTATCCTAAAGGAGTCCAAAGCATTCTGTGAAATCTAAGCAGATCACAGCAGTGACATAGTTGCTGATTAGAGAGTGACAGCCAACAAAAACATCCTTTATACAAGAAGGCAAGGCTTGCTTAGCAACATCAGGACGAATCCGTGCTGCTGCAAGAGCGTCGGAAGGATGGGGCCCATGTGGTGCTGCAGGATGTGCCGAGCGTGCAGTGCCTCCCGCGTACTGGATCTACCTCAGCTGCTGCCCCTCCAGAGCCGGCATGCCAGCATCCCAGCCCGGCATCCCATCCCATCCCGGCACACCAGCATCCTGACCCGGCATCCCACCGGAGCTTGGACCAGCCTGTCCCGCGGGCGCTGTGCTGGCTGCAGGCGTCACTGCCCGCATCTAAGCTACGCCGTGGTTTTGCTGTTTAATATCCTTTGTGAGAAAATCGTTTTCTGTAGGAACTGTATATAGTGTAAATAAAATAGACTAGGATGAACGCTGGATTGGTGTCTTGTCCGTTCATTTTAGAAGAGATTGGGAGTGAAAGCTAATGGCTTGCACAGAAGTCAGGGTGATTTGTGTTAGATCAAAGAGATAAATTCTGCAAAATTCAGCCAAATTGTGTGTCAAGAATGATATTCATAATGTAGGGAAGAGCTGGCCAGAAGCTGAGTCCTGACTTTCTGTGGCAATTTCCATGTTTTTGACTCTTTTCTCAGAGGAACTAAACAAGCATTTGGATTTTGAGGCGAGGAGCATCAGTGTTTGGTGTGTGAGCGGCGTGGTGTCATTTATTGTTGACTTTTAAACCAGCCTGGTCTTTACGGTCAGAAAAAGGGAAAAATGTTCACATGTGATATACTTGAATCTGGCTTTAAGTCTGTGTTCAACTTAATTTCTGTCCCAGGTGATGTTAATGTTTGCTGTGTACGAAGCAGGGCAGGAAACTAAATTTGCAAACCACCAGGCTGTAGTTGGAAGCCTTTTTTTTTTTTTTCTTAATGAAATAATTGTGTAAACTACTGTGCCTTCAAATATTGGTGTAAAAATGTTCTAGCCTCTTATGTTAAATGTCTTCGCATCATAAATCATATATGTAATTTCTTTGCTAAGTATATATTCATATGGTTTTGCTTGTGCACCTTTCCTTATAAACGGTATCCAGCTTGATGTGTTATTTACCACTACTTTAGAGCAAAGCTTGCTGTTTCACAGCCAGGTTTTAACATGGAGAAAAATCCTAACATTTAAAAAAAAAAATGTGTGAAACGGTACAAAACCTGACATCTGCTTGGCTGCTTGCAGGTTTGATCGCTGTGGTGGTATTTCTCATTAGGCCCAAGTAGGTTGGGTCACCAGCGGATGGAGTGCCCGACCTTGCTACCACGTGGAAGCCGGGGGATGTGGGGATGGACCTGGCTGCTCCAGGGGCTGGAGAAGGCTGGGAGGTGTTGGCCCTGGGCTTCACACGGGGCTGTGGGGCCATCATGAAAGCTCTTTCCTACAACTACCTCGCTCGAGAAATGGCACTACCGGGCCTGTACTCCGCTTAGAGGTTGTGGGTGTCTAAATATATAAAATGTAAAAATAATCCAAATATAGATAATGATGGTTTGTTGCCGGGTGCTTAGGCCACCTGCCTAGGTCTGGAGAAGGCCGGTGGAAGGGGGTTTGTTAGGTGGGATCCTGCTGGTGCTCGGTCCCGGTTTGGGCTGGGCGCTGGAGCTGAAGGCCTGTGGAGCGCTGGCTCACACTCTGCCCGCTCTCAAAGCCATTCCCGCTTTGCTACCAGCAGCAGCAGCTTTCTCTGGAGGTGTCTCTGGGCTTTGCTGCTCTTCTCCTCAGCAGGAGGATGGGTCTCCTCGGGCCGTGGTGATGGCTGGGCTGGAGGGGCAGCAGCTGCTCCCACACGGACACCCCCAGCCCAGGGCACGGCCTTGATTTGTCTGGGAAGTCGCTGCTCAACGGGTTTGACCTACGTTGGTGCAAGTGTACGTTTTTCACCTGTGTGACAGTCTAAACTCTGGAGTTTTTATAGGCTAAAGGCTGTAGTTCTTGTACTTCATGAAGCAAAAGCCTTGTTTAGCTAAGCCCCTGTAAAACGTGCTCCCGGCTTAAAGGGCGCTGCTTGCGGCCCAGACGAGCTCCGGGTTGGCGGGGAGCGCCGTTCCCGAGCCGGGTTCCCGCTCCCCCGCCCCGGCCGTGTGCAGCACTGCCGCCCGCCGGGGAGACGCCGCCACTGCAGCCCGCGGGCGCGCGCCTGCCCTGAGGGGAGAGGCGGGAAAGGCGGCCCGGCCCGACTCCCTCAGCCGCCAGGACCCGCCGCGCCCGGGGGCATCGGTCCTGTCTCACCGCAGAACTTGTCACGGTTTTTGTGCGAAAACTGCAGGAAAGGGGACAGGTGAGCGGGACGTCACTTCGGAAGAATAGCTGGTGGCAGCGCGGTGGGACGTCTCCTCTCCGGGCCCTTCCTAGACGGGGGGTCACAGCCACTGGCTGGCCTTAGGAGGATCTTCAGGATCCTGGAGTCACTATTGCCAGTAGCTATTTAGGGGCACGTTTGTCTTTTTATGGCTTAAATTGGCTAAATAGCTAAGCCAAAGAGTTTGATCAAACTTAACATCAAGCTAAGTGGGAAGTTTTAGTGTTCTTTTAGCTACGTGGTATCGGCAGATCCTTCAGCGCGGGAGCAGGTTACCTCAGTGGCAACGAAAGGCGAGGGTAGGGGGGCAGCCCCAGAGCTGCGTGCCACACATCCCGCTTCCCCACAATAGTTATGGTACTAACATGAGAATATTTATGATGTTAAAACACTGACATACAGATTTTTTTCTCTTATTCTTGTGTTGATCTTTCTAGCCAGCAATAAACAGCTGCTGCTGTCAGCGTTGAGCAGAGTTTCAGCACCTTCTGGGCAAGTAATTACAAAGACTTGATTTTACAAAATAAGTGAATTTGTATGAGAACTGCAAAAGTTCTCTGTGAAGTGCGGAGTTGGGTAAGGATTTGTTCAGGAGGTGATACGCAGCATTGGGAAGGCAGAGAGGTAAAATAAGGGCCTTGCGTTGTGGTTTCAGCCACTCTTTTTTCAAGCTGTGAAATTGACCTGTGAATTTTTCTTTGTTGTATGTTTGCCTTTTGGTTCCTGGTCCGTTAATGTAAACGGGGTGTCCCAATCTGACCTGTGTCTCCACTCCGGATGCAACGGGTCACAGAAGCAATGCAGACAAGAGATGTTTTGCCAGTATTGCTAAAAATAACAGCTTTATTTTCTTAACTCGTGTATAACACAGTAAAGACAGTCTTATAACTTAGTGCTTCATTAATAAATAATCAGCTACACTGTACCACCTGCAGCCCTGCAGGGGTAGGTCCCATATGAAGAAGAGCAGAGAGAAATGAAATCCTGACTGGTCAGTTCCAGCGCATAGAAGGTAAGTGCTTCTCTAAAACGTGCATGTCCCAACCTCTCGGTTACCAGTGTGTTGAAAAGTCCAGGAGAGTCTGCGTCCAGCTGGGTTGGAGATTTGAGAGAAGGAGTAGTAGCGCTGCAGTACTCACTAGCTGGTCACTTCACTGCTCAGGACAATGATTCAAATAGATCATAGACTCAAGTGACACTGTAAATTAGTCTTCAAAGCTTTTTGTTTTAAAGTCAGTCCAACCACATGATGGTAAACTCCAGATGGATTCACCGGCAAAGGAGTTGCAGATCCTAAGCCTACTCCTGTATGTTTCCTAGCAGTAGTTTTATCTGTAGAATCTTATACCATTAGGAAACAGAGACTTGACATTATCTAGTTGCATAAATTTTGTTTCTATAGTCTTTTGTATCTATAAATATGAAATTGGCAGCATGGGCAGTAATGGTCTGCATCCTTGAAGATCCTTACAAAGAGAGGTACGAAGCAGCATCCAAAACAGCACCTAACAGCCAAAGAGATGAACATACATGAAATGGTTTACTGACTTTCTGCTGGCTACATCTGTGCTTTTTCTCTGCCTTGTTCTGTCTGCCTTTTCACTGCGTGAATTCACTTACTTCAACATTAAGAGACTTTGGAAAAATCTTCCAAAAAATTAATCATCTTCACTCCTAACATCTTATGTGTTATTCTGATTCTGAGCCTGATTCGAAATTACAGTAAGGAAGTAGACAATGTTGTACTAATTTTTGCCTGTCTTATGAAAAGTGATAACATACTTGGTTAAATTTAGCAAATTTGCATCCCCAGTAGCCATGATGACTGTATCTAGAATGGACAGAATGACTTCTTATCCATTAGAAAAGGGCAAACTGTCTATATAAGCACTAGCTAGAACTTTATTTTTTTTAATGACTCTTTTTTTAACCTTCTGCTATGAAAAATATTCAAAGTATACATGAAAGCTTACCCGACCATACACAAGCTGGTGCACAGAAGGTAAGACAGTCTGCCCAGTCTGTAGGTGACCTGTGTGGTGATGTGCTGGCGGCAGGAAGGGCATATTGTAGATGTTGGTTTGCTTGAGAAGATTCCTGCTACAATGATCGGAGGCTGAGGCACCAAGTAAACTGAGTTGGAGAGGAAATGAGAAGCAGCAAAATTAGAAGCACGAGAAATCTTTTACAAGTTATAAAGTCTTAATTGGAGAATGTAGGTTCTTTAACATGGCTATTCTAGAGGCAACCATGTTGCTATTACTTATTTCAAGTATATTCGTAAGAACTTCTGTCCTGCTTCTGTGTATCCCAGTATGTTGCTTCTACCAGCAGCCAGTGTTTATTTCGATAAAGACATATGCAGAGAATTGCCTATGGGATAATCCTTATAGTCAGGCAGTTTCCACTACCCACTGATGGATGTACACTGACAATGTATCTTCTGATATTTAAATTAATATGAAAATGCATATTCTCCCTGAAGAAGAGATTTGAAGGATATAGAGGAGCTTTCTGGATCAACTTTTCAGTAGTTACAAGAAATTTATCAAAGTAGTTATTCTAACCCATTTGTAAAGCCTGTGGCTTCCCTCATGTTTTTTCAGCCTGGACCTGTCATGCTCCTTGAGGAGCACGCCCCTTGTATGTACACGAAGGGTATTTTTTCAGAATTTTTTTTCAGTGAAAAATACGTTTTTAAGCATCCTAAAACAAGTTTAGGGTACATTCACACTGTAGCCTGAAGCAAAAAAAGGTATGGTCTGTTAGATGGCAGGATGTAGCATATCTAAGCGTAACTGCCTTCTGATCTTAGGGATTTTAAAAAAGTATGTGTCTCCTTCCCTCCTGTAAAAGATGTTGTTTGGCTGTTCTTGGAAGTCTTTCCTCAGTGTCTCCTTTGAGCTTCTCCGCTACCAAAAGGTGATTAGAACAGGATTGACCTATACTGGACTTTAAATGATTTGTTGTCGAAGTCCTATCGGGGTTTAAAAAAATGAGTGCTTCTGTGCTGGAAAAAGGAGTCTGAGTCTCTCATCTTAGTTTATCTTCCAACATTTCTAGGGAAATTTTCCAGCCTCTTAGAGTGTGATTGGGTCAAAAAACTTCATCTTCTCTGTTAATTTTAAAACTGAAAACATTTCAATTTTGTTAGCATTTAGAACCATGAACGTTGTCAGAAACGCAGTCCCCTGGCACTTACCTGGTTGCTCAATGGTGGTTGTTTCTCGATAGGAGTAAGGTGGGGGAGAAGGAAACTCGTAACCCCCTATGCAAAGAAAAACAGGGCAAAAGGTAAAAATGTGAACAGCTTGTGCCTTCTGAAAGCCCCCGTTGGAGTCTGATGAGAAGCTGCAAGGGGAGGTACCTCACAGGGAAGGCCTGACATGGGTCAGTAAAGTACAGGACAGGGAAAAAATACTACTGAACTGATTAATGGATTTTTTTTTTTTTAAAAGCCAGAAGAGCCTGCAGTGATTAGCTAATCTCACTTTCTGTATAACACAAGCTGAGAAATTGAGTAGTTTTTTCAACATAAAGGCAGTAACTACATCGATTCCAGTATAACATTGGAATGATACTTGGTCTTAATTTAAGGACTCCACTGATAAAGGATCCACAGTACTTCTAACTAGTTTCAGTGATTACTTCCCTTACTATTAGTATTTAGAGCCTTTTTTCTAGTTTGAATTTTGTCTGCCCTCAGCCCTCCAGCCAAGTAATTTCATCACAGCCTTTGTTCTAGAAAAAAGTTAAAGATCTTTTTCCTTTTGTTGTGGATAGGGAGAAGGGAAGTGGTGACTAAGACACCTTATGCTTTTTTATTTCTTTTACTAATCTTAGAAATTAAGAATGCAATCAGCTGACCTGAGCATGAAATAAATGAATGTATAAAAAAATACCTTAACGAATACATTCAAAATAAAACTTTATAGCCAAGTATCATGGATGTGGTATCAAACCACCAGGCTGGTCTGCACCAGGAGGACAGTCCCTATGAGGTTTTTTGTTCCAGTCCTGTCCAGTGAATGACAATTTCCTCAATAGCAGGAAGGTGACAAAGGTAAAATCACTGATATCTCAGTGTGTCTTTTAATGAGCGTAGGGCGGAACAGGCAGAAAACAGGGGAGTGTTGCGAGATACTTGCGTAGGTGTGAGAGCCATGCCCGGTTTCAGGGGGAAAAGCCCACCCAGCAGAGTAGCAGATGCTTGCTTGCAGTCCTTGAGCTGAATTGCCAGCACTTCAGTCATGGTGTGTCCCCATGAGACAGCAATGGGGAGGGGTTGTTCGTCCCTATGGAACCTGGCTGCAGAACTGACTTATCTAGCCAGGGCAGCTCCAGCCAGCCAGGGGAGTTTGGGAAAAGGCCAGTCCTTTGGAAAACTAGATTACAATTTAAGCAAGATATAGCCTGTCTGTGTACAAAGTTTGCTGGCTGAACATTTATTTGTTAGGAATATTAAATTATTCTAGAGATGAAACTGCAATTCCTTTTCCAATAAAGCATGCGTTGTTAGAAAAATTATTAACTAAACCAGCAAAAATATTTTTTGACACTTTAAGTGATGTTCCTGTTAGGAGATCCTACCAGCCTGCCTACCTCAACACTGGGTTTTCTATGCTGGCCGAGGCACTTTCTAAACCTGTCATGTCCTGGCAAAGCTGGACTCATTATCAGCTGGCTCGGTTACACTCCGGAAACAAACTATCAATGTTTGCTCTACAACCACCCAGAGGGTGCTCTTTCCAAAACCCTGCTGGTGAAAGCTGCTTACCCTCTTGGCTGCAGTACTGTGGTGCGGAGGGTTCTTGCGAGTAGGGTTCCTGGTGAGGTTCATACATAACCATAGGAATTTCCACACGTCCCTTCTCACTAGGCATCTCTGCAGTTCACCTGCCGAAAGTAGTGCAAAAGAAAATCTGCTGTAAGTGACTTCCAGTGCCCTGTCTTTGTCAATGCCTGCTTCTGTAATTCTTGGTTCTCACACTCAGATTTTACTTAGAGGAAGATTAGCACTTCTCATATTCTGGCTTTTTTTTATAGACTGAAGTGCAGCCAATTCCTGTTACACCTCATGATGAGGAAGATGAAAAGGAAGAGCAGAAAAATACCATCTTAACATATTCCTTTGTGCTGGAGAGTGGAAAACTGTTCCCCCAGAAAACACACTATTCAAAGTGTGTAAACTCATGACTGAAAGTGTTACCTTTGCAGTAAAACTAACCTAATTTTTTTCTATGGATTGTCAAAATAATCAAGGAGGGTAAGAGCACACTTTGGAGCACCTGTGAAAAACCTTCATGTGTCATTAAGTCAGAGCCTGCACCAGTGCAACCACTGGCAATTCGGTTCTGTCTTTCGTCGGGTTATTGTGCAAACTTATCATCATCATTACCGTGACCAGTTTTGTACTGTGAAACTATTGTCTCATCACTAGTGTGACAGGCTTTTCTTGGGAAAGATCATTATTAAATATGACTGTGCTGCCCGAGGCTCTGAACAAGATCAGGCCACAAAATATGTGTGTTTTGCAGGTGTTAGCAGGAGCTGTTCTTCCCAGTGAAGGAGTGGGAGGAAGAGGACACAGGTAGAGATGTATGTTTGTGTTACTGTAAATGGAATGGTGTTAATTATTCCTAGCTGTCCCTTGAACCAGGATTAACTAGTTGATTTCCTACTAACGTTAACCGTAGAAGTCCTTTGCAGAAGAAAGTTACAGCCTTTGCACAGGTTAGCAAGGAAGGGCAGTTTTTTGGGGAAAAGGAGCGAAGATGTTTGTGAAGAGCTACTAAATGAGTCCGGTGCAGGTTTACTGGCTGCTCAGGTAACTCCACATAGCTCCTTGCAGTCTAGCTAAAATGTCCTGTGTCCCCGTGCAGACACCTTCCCTGGTTTGGATCAGGGCTGTTCCCATCTCACCTGCTCACTGGTGATGCAAAAGTGAGGGGTTATATCGTTAAGAGGTGCTTGGAGAAATGTAGCATTTGGCAAGTCAGCAGAAGCTGCCTGAGTATGGGAGGTCAAACTGGAGTAGGACAGAAATTGTTCAACAAGGCAAGATGGTCTCAGCAGGTCTGTTCTCAAGGTGCAGTATGTCTGGGGGAGGCCAAAAGAGGGGGGATTAGTAGTGCTGAGATAAAGCATCAGTCCTTTTAGGGAGGAAAAAAAGAAGGAATTGGAAAATATCACTGGGGAAGAAGTGATGTAATTTCCACAAATTTGCATGAATGGGAAGTGATGTAGAAAACGATAATAGAATGAATAATAAAAGGAAATAGGTAGGATGGTGTGGAGAAAAAATCAGAAATACAGCATTGGCCAAAGATGCTGGAGCAAATTACTAATTTATGGATTGGAGAGGAGGGATGGGGAAAGGTGCATCTCAGTATACTTGTTATAAAGGAGCTAAAACAGGTGATTTGGAATGTCACAGGTATTAATAGGCTATTGTTGAAGTTTCATGAGGATCCCACTGAGAGGAAAAAAGAAAAGCTGAGAATCAAGAGAACTTGGATAAGATGAAGCTATGAGAGCTAAGCGAGAATAATGAACTACGCAGAAGAAAGACTGTGTCAGCAGTAACTGTGGTTCAGGAGCATGATGATAGACAGCATTGCATTAGCCAGTGTTGGCCAAGGGCTGTTTCCTTGGGACAAGGACTAGTGAGCAAAATTATAGAGAGCCTCTTCAAGTTTTTGGCTTATTGCTATCTTGGTACTTAAACACCTTAGACTAAATATTGGGTGGTGTCAGTTTGTGTGACGTTTCTGCTGAATTCATCTCACTACGAAACAAGAAAAGAGGAAAGGGCTTTTGAATTTCATCCAGTGACTGTAGGCCCAGGCAAAAGGCCTGTCATGAGGCACAGAGTAGGAGGGAATAATAGTGGTTAACATAGTGAGAGAATTGCAGTTAACAGCCGAATGCAAGCAAACACTGACTAATCCTTGCCCCACCCAGTGAGGTATTAGTATAATACTGCCAGTTAAATGTGTAGGACAAGAGATGCAAAAGTGAATCAGCAGCAGAGCCAGGAATAGTGTGGGAGTCCCACTGGATGCTAGGTCTGTGTTTGATCTACTAGAGCCATCAAGCACAGAAGCTCTGGGCCTTAGGCTGTTGATGAAGTTGGTACCCTGCATTTGCTTGCTTTCAGTGTCTTCTTATGTGCTTCTTATTGTGCTGCCAGTAGCTCTGTGTGTTGTGATGGAGGACCTGTGCCAGAGCAGATGAGCTGGGACAATTGGATGGGCAGCTGGGCCTCAGCTTCTGCAGAAGCTTCTTTAGCCTACCTGGGAGAAAGTACCAGGGGTAAGATACCTGCTGGGCCTGAGTGCCAAAAGTCCAGAGGTCCAGGATATGCATTCTCTAGGGTGTTTTATGCAACTCAGTAGACTGTTTCATTTGGCATACATGGGTTACTCTAAATTCTTGGTTGCATCTGTGCCTGTGATGTCTGAGAGCTCTTTGGGGGTGTGACCCCCAATCCTGAAAGTGTTATTGTCATAGATTAGAGCTATAGACTTTCCTCTCTCAAATTCAATCATGTGCAGGAGAGAACAAACACTGTTAGTAGCCCTAGGAAAAAGTCATAAGGAGAAATATCAGGTAGCAGTTCCTGAAGAGTAGGAAAATGTCCTGATAAACTCCCTTCCAAAAACCAGTAACATCTAGAATGCCCATGCTTAATAGCTAGAGAGGTGGTTTAAGTTATCTTCACTGCAGTCACACTGAGTTAAGTGGAGCTCTCTGTGAGGGCAGAGCAGACCCCTGTGCACTCCTGAAGTGGCGGCTTGGTTTATGCGAAACACTGAAGATTGACTCAAAAAACTGCAGGCTGCTTGATCTACTGGCAGAAATGTATAGTCCCAGAGACACCAAAATGAGTCTGTGCCTTCTCTCTTCTGAAGTCTCAGTCTCTTCTACGTATGGGTATAATCGGTTTGCACAGGAAAATGAAGGTTACTTTAGGTCCTGTGGAAATTAGTATTAAAAAAAAAAAAGCAGCAAATCACACCCTGAGGCATATACACAAAGAGCCAGTTCAGGGAAAGGAAAGTGGAAATGACAAAGCCTTTATGTTCCAGGAAGGACATATCCTAGGGGAGAATAGGAAACGGCAGTTTCCATTATCTTCCTCTGGATTTGCTCCAGGCACTTGTGTTCTGGTGTGAAGAGCAGTCGTCATGCAGGTGAGAAAAGCTGCTGAACTGTGAAATTCCATGGCAGGGCCCCATGCTCCAGCTCTCACCTGCCCCCTTCACATTTTCTCCCAAACATCCCTGATGGCTAAATAATCCCACGGATGAGAACAGTTCAACGTGTGTCTGCAAAGAGGCACAGGCGCTGTCATTTGTGCTTTGTAAAGGGGAAACTGAGACACATGGAGGACAGTCTTTTCAGGAGTCCTGACAGTTGTCATTTGGTCTCCCATGTATGGTTCAAGTATTTGAAAAGAGAACAATGATTTTCCTATCCTCTTTGTGGTATTTTTCCAAAAGTTTTTTCGTGTGCTGTATGTTCACAGTGGTGGGCAGAGAGACAGTCCTGTCTATGCAAATCATTTTTCACCTTGCAGAAGTACTTTTTCCAGTTTGATTTCAAGTTCCTTGGAAACATGCTTTTCCCACAAACACTTCTTCAAAGGTGACATTGTGGTATTTGAAATGGAAACATTCATGAGCCTGGAGACTCCCGAGGGATTCATGTCCATTTTGACACAGGTACAGCTCAGCAGAACACAAAATGGGAGCTACTCAAGAGTCATTTCAGAAATCTCATTACTTGAGTGCCAATGCGTCTTTGTTTTAGTCTCATGAGCCTGTGCCAATGAAGTATTTACAATTTCATTTGAGAATTGAAGTTCACTGCAGTACTAATTCTTCTCCACTCAGATTCAGAAATTATAGTGTGAAAAAGAGAGGAGGCAGATGGGATTTGGCAGGTACATGTGTATCGGAGTCCAGGTAACATTTCCCTTACCTTGGTATTCTGTTCTGTTGCAGTTATTCCTCAGAAATAGGTTGGCCTAGTTAAAAAACATGATGTGATACTTCTGTGAAAGCTGATAAAAATTTACTAATTTTTTTTTTAACTGAAGCTTTTTTTATCAAGAAGGTTAATTGTTGATCTCATACTGCAGACTCCAAATGAAGGTCCTAAAAAGTTTTTGAAAGCGTTTGGCACTGGCCTCTCTATTCTGGTTGAAGCAGTGGAGGAAACATGAAATCATTCAGGTATTTGAAAAAGGGTAATACGTTCAAAAATTTTGTATTTTGGAAGATTAATGTTATAGCATTATAGTAAGTGATCTTCAGATTTCATGGACACGTGGATGTATAGCGGTTTTCACTGGTGATCTGTTGACTTGTAGGATACTAGTCCAAAGGCTGTTTGCTGTTTGCTGTAATGTGTTCTTGTTCTGTCGTCACTAGTTTAATGTTTTCTTGGGCATTTAGCCCTTCCAGCTGCATTTATGAGACAATTTCAATTTCTGCTATTTTAAAGAGTGACCATAAAATGCCATTGCTGGCATGCAATTGCATCTGTGGCTTGAACAGTATCGAGTGCCTCTGTTTTACTTTATTGAAGCAGTTAATTCTATTTTTCAGGTAGCAATGAAGCACTGAATTCCTCAGTGGAGAGATTTTTTCCCTTTAGCCCCAAGTTGGTCATTTATGGTAACATTCACAATGGGCTGAGGCTTTTCAGATGTTCAGGGAGGAACATTTCCAGCTCTAATGCAGATAAACAAAGAGTTGGGGAGCAGCATTCAGGTATTTGTTTATTCCTATTCTTAAAATAGGAGCAGATGGCTACTGGCAGTAAATTAAAAGTTGGACATTAAAATGTATTCAGGATTTCTGAAGTAGACAACCTTTTCAATGAGATGAAGGATGGTCTTCTAATTCCCCATTCTTATTCCCAGATTTCATTTTTAATCCTCCAGTTATTCTGGCTTTTAGGCCTGTATAAGGCTTACCAGCTTCCTTTCTCAAACAGAGAGGATGTAGCTAGGGGGGATGCGACTGAAGATGAACTGTATTTCTTGTTGCAGGCTCTTCACCTGGTTCCACTGCCCTGTCTTTCAACTGCACTGACTCACTAGCCAACATGTAAAGTCACTGCTTGAAGTGGTCAGTGGAAGAAGTTGGTTGTTCATCTGTTGAAGTCATCAGGATGTTTTTGTCATTGAGCCAGGGAGTTGGGCAGAACTGTGTAGAAACTGTTCCTTCTCTCGTGTGGAAAGGGAGATATTTATGCGTAATCCAAGTCCCCATGGTTTACGTGAAAGTTCAGAGTAAAATGAGCATAACCATAGTTCACAAAATCAGGAGGAAGCATATACTGAAGAGTGAAATGTTGGAGAAGGGAGCTCTAGAGAGAAAGAAAGAGCTCTTTTCTTTTTCCATTTTAGAGAAAAATTTGGAAGGATTTGGGATTTGGTTTTGTTTTGTTGTTTTGGGTTTTTTGGTGGTTTTCTTGTTTGCGTTTTGGTTTTTTTTGGTTTTTCTTTTTTGTTTTTAAGTGCACACCAGTATCTATTTGCTGTGATGTGTGCCTGGAAGGTTGGTTATGTGGTTATTGGGCTTGGCAGGCAGCTGCAGCATTTGTGCATGCAGATCAGCAGCCTGGCCCTGCCTATGTGGGCTCACAAGGCTTCTGGATAGGCAGGGAATCCCTGGATTTTCCAGTCCTGTCCCTGGTCAGACATTTATGTTAGGTTATTCCTTCGTGAAGGGAGCTCTGGTCTATAATTTAGTACATTTACTGCTCCTGTTGCTCTCACCTCTAAAGCAGTTGAAAATGCTGTAAACTTTCACAAACCTTCTAGCCTAAAATTATTGATGGTAGTTTATTCCTGTTTGTTACTGTGCCAGCGTCATGCTTTTATAGGAAAACCTTCTCCCTTCAAGAGAGCCCAGAGAACATTCCTGTCTCTCTGCAGCCTTTCTTTTGCAGGGCTAAGCAACCTTGCCAAGTCCTCATTTCTGTACAGTGAATCCAGCCCTGTTGGCCATGAGTGGCCAATGAGTTCTGTCCTCAAAATATAATATGGTATGAATGTCATCTTACATTTAATGGAAATGCTGTCTTTAGAATAATCCAGTAGCACTTCTTTTCCACAGCCCCATTGTGCTGATGGTTTGTATTTATGCTGTCATTAACCAGCAGTAGGTCTTTCTCCTCCAATGTCATTTCATGCTAATGAACTCCCAGCCTGTAGCTGAAATTCCCAATATAATTTTCTAAATGCACTGCTTTGTAGCATTATAATACATATAAATTCTGTCACAGCAATTCTCTAGGTTTTATCATTCCGTGTAATAGATTTTCCGCTTCCATTACTTGTTTTTTCATTCATAGGTTTTATTAGCCACTCCTATGTTTCTGTCAAGATTATTAATTAAAATTCTGAATAAGCTCCATCATTGACTTCTGCGTTAACCTTTGATGCCAACCAGATATATCTCTTAAATCTTGTTCTTTAATTTACTGTTTGAGGTATAATCCCTTGCTTTCTTCAGATGACCAACTTCACTCACATTTAAAGGGCCCTTATTCTGAAGGATGAGCACAACTGGGCCCTGGGATTACATTAGAACTTGTCCCTCCCTCATTACCATTCCAAAAATAGAGCACTAACCACTAAAAGGAAGTATTGTCCAGTGGTTTGTGCATTAACCTGGACTGAGGGGGGGGAAAAGATGGGTTCAGTTCCTGTTCTGCAACAGTTGCAATGAGCAAATTAATTACTCTTGGTTTTTCTCAGCTATGTTGTATAGGGAAGCACTGTATCGGGGAGACGCTGTGACCATTCTGCAGTGACATGGTCCAAATTTTGTTATGCCTTGCCTTCAGACTTGAGGAAAAAACAGAAGGTAGGAAATACAGAGTTTAGTTTCAGCGTGTCCTCTAGTGACACAATTTTGTCTTTCATGTTTTCTTCTAGCTGTCAAGATTTAGGGCAGCCTTACAAAATTGTTTCAAGCACTTCATCGTTACCTTAACACTTGATATTTTCCATCTTTTCATTTAATTCTTTTATTGATTAACACTCTCTTACCAACAGCATTGAATCATGGGCACACAGCATTTCATTTATACCCATGTTAAAATAATGTCCATAACTTGTCCTTCAATTGAAAACTGATAGAACAGCTTAAGTAACGTGTCGTGTAGCATCTGAATCTTGTTTAGCAACTCTTAAAAAGTTATTATGAACACACATTCATTTGAAGAGAGCACATGTGTCCCCGCTAAGCCTTTTCCTATGGTGTATTAGTTTGACTTTCCATTCTTACTACTGTTTTCAGCTTCACCTTGTCAGAAAGCAGGTTTTCCTATTATCCATCTCTGATCTGTTCTAGGAGAAAGTTAAAATATCTTGAGAAAAGTCTTTAGCTCCATATTTTAGGAACATGAGAGAGCGCTTACATAAAGAGTTAACATTTACAGCCGAGAGCCAGAGCTGTCCTACTCCTCAACCTCACTGTCTGATTTGGTCCTTGCCACCTCCTTTTCCTTATTCCCTAAGGAGTAATGATAGTATTGATCCCAAGTAATTTGAAAGCTCTTACCTTTAGGTAGCTCTGGCAAATCCGGGGAGGAAAAAACACTTCAAAAGCCGATCACTTCATCCATGTCTTTGTGATGCGTCTAGGAAAGAAAAGCAGCACACATGACCGGTGACATGACCTGCCGTCTTGCCTCAGTAGCGTATCCAGTTGAAGACGTGAGCGAGTCGGGTTGGTAGAGAGTGTATAATTACCGTGGTTTGCCAGCAGTCCCAGCCTACTGCTCACACCTGCTCTGCAGCAAAAGGAATGTTGTGTGACAGGCTTGTACCAGAGTTTTTTCTCGGAGAGTTTTCTAATATCCCAGAAATTTTACTTCATGCTAACCTGAAAGCTAGATGAAGACAATTAGAAGCAGCACAGGATTAACATGAGGGCAGTGGAGAGAAAAGTGTATATTCCAACCCATTGTGCTTCTGTACAGCCCATCACAGAGAATGAAGAAAAGCCATAGGTACAGTTGTATATGGGCTCTGATATTTTGTTATCGAAGTCAATGATCACTTTAACTCCCCGGGATTAAGTGTTTGTGCTTAGATCAGCAAAGATATCTGTGCAGGGTGGTAACCATTGACATGATTATAGCTAGGATATCCTTGGTAACTAGGTTGGTAGCTGAACTGGACTTTTTGTAAACAGATGCTTTGTCTCTGGGGTGAGTTGGCTGTGGCCAGCTGCCAGATGCCCACCCTGACACTCTCACTGTCCTCAACAGTACAGGGAATGAAAATTAGATGAAGTGTTCTTCAGTTGAGATAAAGACAGGGAGATCACTATTGTCATCATGGGCAAAACAGACTTCACTTGGGGAAAATTGATTTATTGCAAATTAAAATACATTTGGATGGTGAGAAACAAAGACAAAACCAAAACCACCTTCCCCGGGTGCCACTGATTTGGCATCTCCAAATATAATGGTGGCCATGTGAACTTCTTAGTAAGGATCATTCTCACTTCATCCAAACACACCATGGGACTGTTTTGTGCAAAGACTGTTCTCCACAACAGGAGCCCATCCACAGTGCTCCTGACAAGGAGAGAGCACGATGTATTGGGTTTGCCTGGGACAAGCACATCACCAGTCCAAAACACGCTGTTTACTCAGCTCCTGGGCAAACAAAGTCTTACTCAAGAAAGGGCTGCAGCAGTGCAGGAAGCCCCTGACCTTGAGAGGTCAGGATTGCAAAATAATTGGCAAAATAGTAAGTCACAGCTGAGCAGCTGCCAATGGGTAAAGGAAGAAGAGAGTGAACAGTTGAGTTTTCATGCCCATTTTGTCACCATAACTTGGAAACTCTTTGGAACAGAGATTTCTGTTGTTAATGGATGGTGTGGTGTCAGTGGTGAAAGCCCATCACCTGCCTCTCACCCAGACTTGAAGGACCAGGTACGGAGCACTTGCTCAGATTTGCCTCGCTGGCAAGGACGGAGGCTCAGCACTTTGTACACTACACTCATGCCATGTGTAGTGTACAACATTTGACCACCACCAAAGTAGTTGTGGTCCCCTCTGATAAGAGCCACATCTCCACTAGAGAAGCACATAATGTGCTCTTAACTTTTAGGGAGTTCCATAGTAGAACTTAGGATAGACAGAGGCTGGATTAGGTTTAGTGACTATATGTTCCTTAGGGTCTAGTGAAAAGACTATGTATTAAAGAAAGAAAAGAGAGAAGTGTCAAAAGTAACACCTGTAAAACAAAATGGAGTCGAGGATAGTCCCTTTCTATTTACTTATATATATATGATAGCTAAATATCTGTGAAATGATACTTGTGAGATGGTCCCCTGCGATTTGAACCTCAGCAATAGCTTTGCAAACATGTATGTGCATATGGGAAAAACAGCTATGGGTACCAAGAAGTGCATATGTTTCTCTCAGTTTTCAAGGTAAGTGTCCATAGCGTGTTAGGCTGGGAAGAGGAACTGCTGCCAAGGTGTGTGCTGCAGGGGCTGTCTGTGCAGGATTGCCTCTCTCCCCTTCCTGCTTCTACCCAGCTCCGTGGGGAACCAGGCAGATGCTTGGCACAGACTGGATTTTCTGTTGTTCATGGAAACATTTGATAAGGTAGGTTAAAGATAGATTTTAGGATCACCATGGTTGCACATCAAATTATTATTCTTTGTGGTAGGATATTGTGAGACTGTAGCTTTTTTGAAATATTTTTTTCTCTGAACACATACCGGCTGTACTATGGGTGAACAAAGTTTAGACTCAGCCATAGTTCCCCTCTTCCACGTTGACATATAAAATTGTTAATTTAGTAATTATGTGTATTCTTCTTGGTTTTGGTGTGAAGATGGTAATCACTAGTCCTGATGTTTCATTCCTTGTGTTTCAGTGACTGTAACATTGCAATCAGAGACACTACTGTTACGTGGGAAACTAATCTGCGTGAGAAAAGGTCCATTTCTTTGGGGGAGGCGTCTTTTTTTTTTTCCCCAAAGATTAGAGGAGAAAAATTGATGAAGCCACAAGTCCATCCAAAAGTGCTTATGGACAAGAAATTCTTACTGTGGTGTAGGGTGGTTTAAGTGCTTAAATATTTAGAACAGCTTTAATATGCTTAACATACTGCCAAGTTGATGCTCATGAAAGAACCTGAAGCTGTTTAAGCTCTTAGGGCTGTTTACGGGCACACAGGAGGCAGGCACTGATTTGAGAGCCAGATCTGTCCCACCTGTTCCAAGTGGCACTGGGCGTGCACATGTTCTTTATTGTAGGGGAGATGAGAGAATGCAAAGACCCTCTTGTCTCCTGCCATACACGCTCCCTGCCCTGCTGTGGTCACCCACCAACTTCACCGTGATTCTTCAGCCTGGAGGAGAAGTGAGTGATTTTAAACTTCTGTTTACATGCATGTCACTGGCTTTCTTTTGCAATCTTAATTATGCTGTTTGCTCTAAGAGGAGCAGTGTGATACTTAGCAAAGAGAAAGATTATATCAGTCCCCTTGAATAATTATATAAATCCCCTGAATATCATGTGTGCTATCAGAGAAAAACAAGGGTGTAATAATCATTATAAATGAATCCATCAGAGCTGATTGCTTTTCCTATCATTATATCGTTGCATGTAGGAGCTACATTGACAATTATCTGGGGGCTTTTTCCCTGTCATCTCATAGGATGGGACAACTGGATTCAAGTTGTTTTTTTTTTTCTACATGTAGTTGATTGCCCTAGTTCTGACTGTGGATGTTGTAACCATGGAGTTAAGATCAGAAGGATCATTGTGTATGATACAGGCTGTAAAACCTCATCTGGGGATTCCTGCACAGCTGCTGGTGGAGCCAGAGCTCTTCTGGATACTGAGCCCTACCCAGGGCCATATGTAAGGCAATATTGTGGGGAAACTGCCCCATTGAAAGCTCAGGGAGGCTTGGAGCCTGGCCCAAGACTAAGAGCATCCCCAGCAAGCCCCTAGGACAGGGCAGCTCTCCTCCTTGGCCAGGCCTTCTTCATGCCGTGTGTGAGGGTGAATGGAGCACAGTGGAGTTTTCTGTGTCTCTCTGTTGTCTTTAGTGGGGCCTCAGCCAAGTGGTTCACACTGTGATCCTAACTTATGGGTGGATGAACCTGTGAGATGTGTTCCTCTCTTTGCTCCCTTTGAAATAGATTGGTGGCCTTTTAAATAGATTGTATGTTCTTTGAAGCATGATTGTCTCTTTCTTCTTGTTTGTGTTCAGGGTCTAGCCCAGTTGACTGAAACCTTTGTTAAAGCATGACAAAAACAAATTTAAACTTATATCTTATTACAGATAGCCCATATTTTGATATAGTTTCTCTGCTACTGCAAAACTAACAATGAATAAAGGACCTTGCCTAGTAAAGTTCGGAGAAAAATCTGAACCGTTCTTACGGTTATAAAAAGCAGGGACCTTGTGCACACAATTCCCCTCCTGTTTACACCAGCAGGCATTTGCTTGCAGTCAATGTTATCTGGAGCTGGGAGTGTTTTGTAATTCAAGAAATCTCAACGTCTGTGAATATTCCTGCTATCGTTTGCCATAAATATATGCCGGTAGAAAAAATTCCTTTTCCTAATTAAAATGCCAGTTTACCATAGCTGAGCATAAATCCTATTGACTGGGAACTTGCCTGTCCTGTTTGGTATCTGAATGCAACATATTTCTTAGAACACTGATTACACAAGAAGGATAAATGTGACTCAAATATGAAACATCATTCTTTTCAGATAAGATCTAGAGATGAGTTGCTTTCATATGCAAAGTAAATATTTGAGTGACACGTGGCACATAGCTCAAAACAAAGCAGAAACCACTTAGACGCAATGGTTTCCAAATGAAAAATGATCTCCAATATGAAAAATTACACATCGGCTTTTTCTAATAATTTGCCTATTAAAATATGACGTAGAAAAGAGAACCATCCACATGCCATGCAGGAATCTGAAAAAAATTACTGTATGCTCTGCAGCTAATATGATCTGAAAGCCCAGTGTGCTATAGCTGCATTGTGTGCCTACCCACAGTGGGGACCATTACTTAGGAGTAGCATAAAAGTCATGATTTTCCTTTCTTTTTGTTTACTCTCTTTTCTTGTACTATAACAGTTATAAAAGCTCTGAGCCTGGTGTCAGAAAGATGGTTGTAGCTTTGACACAGTCTTGCTTATTGACAATGTGAGGCAGAAAAAGCTGAACAGTTCAATTCATGGTTAATGATTGAATTATAGAAAAATTAATGAACATTTGCCTTGATTTGCAAGAAATACCTTTATGAAAAATGTTTTCTTGTTTTGGTTTTTTTGGATGTTGAAAAATATCCATTATCCTAACTTGGTATTTGAAAATCATATTTTTGAAACAGCACATGGAAAAAGTCAGTGACGACATTTCTAAATCGATGGAGAAGTTATTTAAAGTATGTTGTATTTTTTCCTCTTTTTGACCAGCTTGTCTCTTAATGGTTTTCAAGGTGAGACTGTCCTGTTAGCTGAGAATTCAAGTCCTCTCGTTCACAACAAATTCTACTTCCATGCTACTACATCACTGCTACCAACAATAATATTTTTTGCTTCCAACTTGACACCACACAGTTTGGCTTGGGCAAGGCAGGCCAGGCTCCAGGAACTCAGCTGGGAGCTGCAAGATTACTGCTGGGCTCTTTGTGTCTTGGAGTAATGGACCACAGCATGAAACACTACAACAGAGAAATCCTGCTGTAAGAACGAAATTGCATCTACTGGTTATTATCACACCTTAACAACTGCTAGAGCCAGAATCACGAAGGAGTAGACTCACAGATTGGAAAAAATACAGAATTGAGAAATTTCATGCAGAGAGGACAAAGCCCATTCTGCTGGCATGACCGTGGTGCTGACACCGGTGATTATACCATTGGGCTGTGTATGGAATGTCCAGAAGTTGTAAAATTTTATGCTTGAATTAATGTTTTTTTGACTTTTCTAGGCAATGGGAATCAAGAGGATTTCCATCTATGTGATGCGTATCACAAAACCACCTTATAGATCTTTGTACTGATCTCAGAAGGAGGATGACTGGACCATTAGCCCTTGGGGTCATTTTGGAAGGTTCGTTATCCACAGCTGAGTAATTAGCTTCAATGGTAAGGGCTGAGTGCTGGAAAGAGCTGACTGCTAGAGCTGGCTTGAAAGCCAGAGATGTTTCTGATGTAAGAAAGAGATTGTGGTCAGATGACTGAATTACTGTCTAATTACAAACTTTGGTGCAGTCAGAAGAATAAGTATCTCTGTATTTCAGTTATCCCTAGAATTCTACTTTGTCTTAATTGTAAAAGTGGGCAATATGGAAAGGAGATTGAACATAGTTTAAAAAGGCCAAAAATATCTGTTCCTTTGCTAAGACTATGTTGACTTTGCACAGGCTTTGCAAAGACTAATTGCAAGTTCAATAAAAATATTTTCGAGGTTGCTTCCCCTGCAGGGGACGCTGTCCTACACAAAATGGTCAATGCACACGTGTCTTCTGTTACCACAAGGGAGAAGGACGTGAAAGGCACAAATATACTGGGTCCCATTGCCTGCTACAGCTCTTGAGGAGGAGCTTCAAGTCCCTGCTGCCAGGAGGTGCTGCAGGGTCCGGTGCCTGCCTGAGGGAGGCTGCCAGAGGCTCTTGAGTCCCCTAATTAACAGGAACAGTAATTAACCTTAATCCCAGTGTGGGGACTAGGTGCTGCACTGACAAATGCACCCTTTTGTTAATGTTGAGCATATGTGGATTTTTGATTTATTTTTTTTTAGACCTGTGTTTCATAAGTGTAGATTTAGATAGTCCTGTGAGGAGCAGGGAGTTGGACTTGATGACCCTTATGGGTACCTTTGAACTAGAGATATTCTATGATACTAATGTTTTCAGCTTCTGGAAGCAAACAAAATGATCTGAAACTGTTTTGTTTTGTTTTCCCCAAGAGAAGAATATAACTTTAAATCTTGAACTTGTGGATCCTCCTTCAATTTCTTCATTTCAAAGAAGCAGTATGTTAGAGCATCATATCTAAAAGAGGAAAGATGGAGACAGCTCAGCACAGCTGCTATTAGTTGTGATTGGTTTATGGCTGAACTACTAACGTAATCAAAGATACAGATCCCAATCAGTTAACTTCTGGAAATGCTAAGCATTCTTGAAATTCCTATGCTGGGACTTTCTTGGAAGATTACTTCAACTGCTCAGTAAGTAAAGAATGACATTGTATAAGAGAACATATATTCTCTTTTTACAGTAGATGATCACATGTCTTTTTTAGCCCTTTGCCTTGACTGAGCTTCCAGAGCACTTAACAAAAATCTACCAGAAAAGAGGTTCCCCTTAGGGAGGACAGCATTCCCTGTACCTCTGTACTTGGCAGGAAGGACAAACCAGCTTTTCTGTGGAGCTGGGATGTTGATGAAGATGGTATTGGTCAAAGAGTAACTTAGGCATGTTACCTGCAAAGTATGTAACTACAGTTAAATGAGAACGTGACAATAATATGTAGAAAGCAAAGTCATAAAGATCACAAATGAAAATACAGATTAATGGTACGTCAGTTATTAGAAATTGTATTAGAATGGAAAAGTCAGGCTGAAATTGTACAGATACCAAAGCACTTGCAGTGTAGGACATGGATTCAAACCCAGCAAAACTCCGTGTTGACTTTCATCTGGGCTCTGCTCACCCTGCAGCTGGGTTACTGGATGCTGCCACCTGCAGTCTGCATTGGTCCAGAGCTCTGATTCAGTGGGTGACAAAACAAACACAAACCTGGCAAGTCTCACTTTCAGAAGCCTCAGGTTTAAATGTATTCATCTGTGCTATTCTGAAATACCTGCTTCTAAGTGATTTGACAGAGTAATTAACCAGAATTACAAAAATGAACAAGCCCCCTTCAAAAAAACCAAAACCCAGAGCTACCTACTTGGTCTTTTACCCTCCATTCTACCAAAAATATAAGGAGAAACAGTATTGCCTATTAATAGTCATTCACAAATAGTCTTTAGTCCAGTATCTCTTCTAAGTATGTGTTAAATGAAGACTACTGTTTAAAAGCTAGAACTCCTTTCCATCACTGAGTTTAAAATAGGCCATTCAAAGATCTGTGTAGCGACAAGATGAGGGGCTTTTTGTCTGTAGCTGAAGTCAGGGGCCAGAACCTACAGTCCTCCATAATCCTGTTCCTTATAATTTAGGTACCTTTAAAGTTATTTTTGGACTTGCTCCCAGAGCCCTCTCACATCTGAATGACCCTATTGTTGAGCCTTGAGAAGTGGCTGAGGTATCAAGTCTTTCCTTATTAAAATGATCCCATCTACCTTATATGCATTGCTTTTTTTGACAGAAACAAAAGACATGATAGGTCACTGTGGAGGAAGTTAGAGTCCTCTGCCCGAAATGATTCCCTGAAGCTGTTTTCTGACAATGTTCAAATTTTTATAAGCCTGTATCTGGAGCTATACCAAGAGTGACTTGCAGAGGCTTAAAGGTGTGCAAAAGTAGTACAGGAGATCAGAGAGGGAATTATCCTGAAATCAGCTGTAAGTAGGATGGTTGTTAAGGCACTTACTGTACTGTAGAACTTGCTTAATGCTCTCCTGTCAGGCTGTGAAAACACATCCTTGTGTTGGTGCATGTTCCTTCTGAATTTACAAGTCATTTGTGCTCCGTGGAGTCGTTTAAAGCAATTTTCTGCTATTTCGGGTTTCAATCCTATTTAACTGCTGAAATTCTACCCTTTTTTTAGTGCACTCCTTATTCTGCAGGCACTGTGACATGAAAAAGCATTCACATACCCTAGAGAGGTGGTTAGTTGTGATCACTGTGGTCAAGTGAATATCAGACTGGTCCACTCTCTTCTTTTGGTGTGAAGAGACAAGTATTCTGCCTGTGCACAGTGCACCGTGGCTGATGCCTAGCTGGCTGGCAACCATGGCATTCACTTGGACGGTAAACTGCTCTGGCTTACTCAGAGAGCCATTCATAATCCCTTTGCTTGGTGATTGTAAAATAATTTAAAACCTCCACCTAAAGAACAGAAATCATACACACTTAAAAGTTAGCCAGGCTATAGTTAGTCCAGTAAGTGCAGGTACTGGCTGCGTGTGTGTGTTTATGTGTGTGCATTTGTGTAGAAAGAAAGAGAAGACAAAAAGTAAGCCAAAGAAAGAGAAGACAAAAAGTAAGCCAAAGAAAGAGTCATTGTGCTCTAAACTCCTTAGGTTTTTTTAGGAAGATGGAGATAACACCAGCATAGCACAACTGAAACTAATTGGTTTGCATGAGTGTTGTTAGGAGGCAGTATCAGAGAGATGAAGATGTCTTTGTGCCAGCATGGGAGTATCTTGAACACAAGCTGAGTAATTTCAGTTATGCAGTTTAGCTTATTTTTGAACTTTCTGAAACTCTATGACACCAGATTTATTTTTAAGTGTTTTTGAATTATGTTAGGCTGAAAAAAGAAGATACAGGGAACTGTCTCAGCATGAAACTCTGACATGAGTCAGCTGCAGCAAGTTGTGCTATGCCAGAGGTTGAAGCTGTTACTCAGTCAGGAGTGATTTGAGTTGAAGCAGACTCCTGAGAAGGGCTCCTTAGCTTTGAGTCACCACTGAGCAGCCCAGTCCCACTCCCAACATCCATCTTCAGTCCTCCTCTGATGCTCCTTCAGGCATAAAGGAAATGGTTATGTGATGGCCCCAGTATACTCACACTTGCTTCCTACTTTACCTGGGAAGTTGGTACTAACTCATCACTTCTTAGAGTTCATTCCATAGAGCAATATTTTCTATGCAGAAACTTAATTAAGAATGTCTCTGCTGCCTGCCTTGCGTCTGTGGGCAAGGAGAAATGGCAAAATCTGTCCCTGTAGAAGAAGTTCATCGTTTGCCATTCATAAAAACAACATGCTACTGACACGAGCAGTCCTTCCTTCAAAGACTGAAATCAGAAGCACTCAGTCACAGTGCTATTACTGTGGCACCAAGTACATTGTTATTGCCAGAGCACAGTCAGCCTCATTCATTCCCAGAACTTTCCTGTCTTTTACTAGGCACTGTTTTTAGGAGGATTTCACTGCCATGTGTCAGGTCCTCTATTTGCTTCTCAGATATTTCTGACAGACAAGACGCCCAGTGATTATGTACTGAAGGATCAAAAGCCGGAATTCATGCAGGTCAGAAATCAGAGCGGGTTAATTTGAACACAGCATGCTTCTCTCCAGCAGTCCTGCTTGCAGTGTTTCTTCTCAAAAAATAATAATTAAATGAGTAAGTTAGATTATGAACCTCTGGAAATGCTTTGCACTGCTCTGTGTCCCATTAACTCTTGCAAAAATACTGGTCGGAGCAATATACTGTAATGCATCTGTTTCCTGATGCCTCTATCAATTAGGGACATAACAAAGACGTTATGCAAGAAATTTCAAGATAATGAAACCTTTCCTGGCTGAACATAGTCCTTTTTGCCTTACCTATTTGTCCATGGCATCCAATTCATTTTATTTCTCAGGAAAGGGTCAAATGAATGATTAATAATCAGCCAGTGACATTGTTGTGAAGTACGTCATTTTTTCTGCAGAGCGAATAGAAGTATTCCTTTTGCTCTGCTGCTGTTTTAGTGCTGCTCTCAATGGCTTATGGTAAAATGGCTAATAGTACTCTGTAGCAGTCAGATGGGCCAGTGTGTTGAGAAGCTCAGATATACTACTCTTTTTATTTTTTTCCCCCCTTTCTTTTTCCCTTCTGTCTGTCAGCTAAGCGACACTTTCCCATCTGCCCTTGCAACCTGTCTCTGGATTATTGTAACAGCACTAATCAGCAGAATCGACAAAACCCAAATTGCATGACTGACAGTAGGGAAAGACCCAGATGTTACCTCATCAGTGCTTTTGCATGGGCTGATCAGCCCCGTTCTGCCTGACCTCATCAGCTCACTGCTCTGCTCTTAACTGGTGTTCTTGGTAAAGCGAGTGCAGAGGGCAGGGAGAGGGAGACTGAGAAAACGAAGTGTCGCTTTTACAGATCCATACAACCTACTGTCAGATCTCCCTTTTTATGGTTTAGGAAGGTACTTCTGCGTGCTTCAATAGTTCCAGAGGGAGGAAACACCCAAGCGATCCAGAGTTGGATTCTCCCTCTCAGTCTCTCGCAAGGAGAGACTGTAACAAGAGCTGTTGGAAGGAGATGTAGCCATAGCGTCCTGTCTCTGCAACATGCCTATTGCAGAGGAAGTAGTGAAATTAAACCAGCACATACTCAAACATACACACAAGTGTGGAAAAATTATATCCTTCCCAGTTAATCTGGGAGGATAGTTTATCAGTACCCTGTCCTGCTGGCGTCCTCTGAGAGAAAAAGCCACTTTCAGTACAAAGCCAAGAAATGTTGATATACGCCTTCTACAAATGCTCCTGACAAAATCACCCACTGTGGCCATAAAAACAAGGCTGATGCAGAAGGAAAATGCAAAGATGGGTTTCTGCGTTGCTGGGAACCCTGTACCATCATCGTGTCCCCCTTCTGAGCCAGGTTGCTGTGCCAGGTAGTAGTAGTACAGCCTTTCTGGCTTAAATTTGGAACAGGTTTTAAAATCTTTTAGAGTAGTTTTTGAGTAATGTCATTGTAATGTGATTAAGAGTCTGCAGTGTCTAATCCTGTCTGCCATGTAAAAAAGGTTTTAGGGTGCAGAGGTGCAGCAGCAGTGATTAGGTCACTGAGGGATGGCTTGTGTCTAGAACAGGCTACACCCAAAGACAAAGCTAAAAGCAAAAAGCAATTTCTAATGATGATATACGGTAGATAATGTGTTTAGCCTTAATTGTGTTTACTGTAAGTGAAGCCCCTGAGGGAAAACCAATATAAGCGCTTTCTCAGTCAAGAATGGAGCCACAAGATAGGCGTGTTGTTTAAACAAAATTAGCTGTCTGCTAGTGAGCTTTTAAATCTTTTAGAAGGTAGGAACATGTTGTGTGATAGTTGCAGAGTAAATGTTTACCTGTTATGGCGATGCTGACTGCAAAAGGCCTGACAGTAGGGCACAGCATCGGCAGAGATGGAGACATCCTGGCCTGGCACCTTCCCAGTTCTTGCGACTTGGAGATCACTGAGCTCTTGGCCCCAGAACAGTGAATTTGCTCTGACTGACAATGTCTTAATTTTTGTGTTACCTTAAGAAATAGTCCATAGTATTCCGAACATTCCATATTCCAATATCCCAAATTAAGAAATAATCCATAGTATCTCTGCAGATCACAGACTGAAGAATACTGGTATAGACTAGACTTAGAAAGCAACATCAGAAGCCTCAAAGCTTGCTCAAAGGTTGCTGCGGTGCAGGGGGATTTTTCAGGCATTAGTCTGTGGCCTGGGATGCGAGGAGGGGGAGTCTCGTATGTTCAGCACGGCTGTTTCTCAGATAATGAGCTGTAAGCTGGATGATTCATACCCTTCTGCTACATAGACTGAGAGATCTTCCTTCTGAGTTCTCCCACATGATGGTCGGAAAAGCTGGGATACAGAATGAATATCTTTACAAAATTAAAGGAGAGTAAATGCTGCAGCCCACAACCATGCAATGTTTCTGTTGATTCCTAGTTTTAAAGAACAGATGTTTTGGAGTATCTAAACACAGCCAAGTTTAAATATCTTTATTTGCAAGTCAGTTTTGTCAGCACACCTTCCTTTGTTACAAAAGCACCTGAGTAAATCACTATGAACTTGAAAATGTAATTAACATCTGGGTGTTTATTTTTTTTTTCTTTTTGTCATGAATAGATAGTGAATAACTTCAAACAAGGGTGAGATCTGAGACTGGCCAATTTCTTCAAAAGAATGCTGAGTCTGTAAGACATCACTGAACAATTTGGTACCTGGCAACAGCATGGTAAGGCTGAAGGACTGTTTTTTCAATTGCATGGCCAAAGTAAAAAATTGAAAACAATTTCACTTTGAATCGGCTCAAGCCCAAACATTTAACTGAATTGAAAAATATAGATTGCACCAAATGGAACGCTGTATTGGGCATAAAGCATCTGTGCCATTGTGCAGAATTTAAGACATTCACAAACTAACAATAATAATTAAACTAAGCTGTCTAAACCTATTACTGAGGTGGTATTGCCAGAGGCTGTTGAATGATAGCATTGGTGGATTTGCAGCAGATTTAACATCAGAGTGGGGAATCACCTCATTGCTCACTGTAATGACTTCAGTGAGCACTTCTTTCTGTGTCGGCTTTAAGCTTTTATTTCTCTCATGCCCACTGAAACAGTTATGTGTCTGGGCTAAGTATTGCACAACATAAAAAGATTTATATGATTAATAAAAGCATCCTTCATACAGCAAATTCTAGTCTGTCAGTCTGGAATTTGAGGCTGCAGGTGGAGGATTAATGGAAAAATATAAGGCTACTGTTCTTAACAGGAGAAAATTTTAAAAAGAGACAGAGAGGAGTACTGTGGTACTGTAGTCACATGGATACACTCTGAGACATAGAGGAAACCCAAGAGAAGAAGTGGAGCCTCTTCTTACTTTGGTGCTTGTTATCTGTGATGTTGTTCCCCCTGGTGAGAGCACTCCTATTTACTTCAACTGAAACCGGAGATCATCTTAATCTGTAATTGAACTGAATACAGTGTCATTCTGAAAAAATCAGAACTGGTGAGTGTTTCTACTTTGTGTATATTTTTTCTATTTTTAAGAGGCTTAAGGACATAAAGCACCTCTCAAAACTGTCTTCGTCATTAATACATATGAAACTGAGTATGTGTGCCTATAGGGCACGTTCTTGAACATGAGCGTACAGGAGGGGCTATCTGTAGACTTACTGTGAAATCTTTTCCAGAGTCAAAAGTTATTTAAAGATTAAAGGAAAGGAATTAAACACTTGAAGACAGCTGTGTGGCTGTAAAAAGAGAGACATGGATGAGGTGGAAACTGACTTGATGAACTAGTAGGAAGTGTTTAGTTGATTCCCACTGAAAAATATAATTTAATTCAAACAATGTATCTGGGAATTTCTTATAATTTCCAAATGATTGCATTTTTTTTTCTCCCTGAGAAAGTATGACTGGTGAAGGAGAGTTAAGTCCTGATAAGAGCACCCTTATCTTGACCTTTTCCTTGTCACCTGCCATGATGTTGGCATAAAAAACCTGCAATATTCCCTAAGAAAACAACAAAGCTGTGACATCTCTGCACCACAGTTTCCAGCTCCCTGAAGCTCATAAGGAGAAACCACAACCACTTTTAGGCTGCCATCTCTGTGCAAAGATCTTTCTTATGCTCCCATTCTTTTCTCTTCCTGTTTCTTAAGCTAGTGTGATACAAACACAAAATCCTTCTGTCCTTACATTTATCATACAAACAGGAATTCTACCTTGTTTTTTTTTTTTCAAATGTTACACTGATGCCTCCAAATTTTCTGAAAACAACAAGAAATTGTTGGACTACATGCAATTTTTTTCCAGAATATAGAGCCAAAGGTTAACTCTCCTCAAATAACTAATGGAATCAGACACCTGGAATTGTCGGTTTAAGGAGTAAAAAAAAATACTGTGATGCCTGCTCCTGCCTGCCCAGTTCCCACTGTCAAAGGATCCCAGACTGTCACTACAGAGAGAATATTCATGAAAGATTTCTCAGTGCTATGAAAAATCGCCCTTAGTTAAAGGGAAGGAAAGGCAATAATTAAAAGAAGCAGATGTTGTGAACACTCCTGTTTAATCCTCTTTTGCTCCTGTCCTTTCCCCGACTATGAGGGTAGGAGGAGGGAGAAGCCAGTGAAAGACTGAAGGCTCAAGCTGCCTGCATAAGCGAAACCTGAACTTTTGAAGAAGCAATTTTCTCAAACAATTCTCTCCCAAAATAAACATAGGCAGGAAGTAGTGAAATGGATGGCAAATGACTGGGAGCAAGGTAGCTGAGTATTTCCTCTTTGCTTTATCTGTTCAAAACAAAAGGGCTGGAAAGTATTTCCTCTTGATGATGAGATCACGGTCATTGTTGGGAAATGTGGTATATTTAACATTATCACAAGGGCCTTTCTGGCTAATCAGAGCTGAGAATAACAGTAACCAGCCCAGTCCTCTGCAAAATATTCTAGTAGCTCCTTGGTGCTGTAATAGCTTCTGCAGAAACAAGGTCACACTAACACAGTGAAACTTAGTAAGCACTGACCTTGGCAGGCACCCATTCAAGCGACCAGTAAGTTTCCTGGATGACTGCTAGCACCCTCACAGTTTTCTAGGTCCTTCCCCCAGTAACTGATGGCTGAGGGGCCATCTCAATGCACATTCATCTTATGGAGATGGGACTGACTGAAAACTTGACATCTTATTGGCTTGTTTACTTAATGCAACACTTATTCCCTTTGTCCTTCAAATTTGTACAGGAGATTTTGACTTGTCCTTGACACCCTCATCCCCAACACTTTTGAGCAGTTTTTCCAATATTTGATCTCCTGAAAATGATTCAAAATTACATTAATGCTTTTCATTCAGTTTTCTAATTGTCAATTTCTTTGTCAGCGTTTGGTCTTGTCTTGTACACAGGTTGTTATATTTTCCTGTACCTTATGTGAATATTTCTGCTGATATAAAATACGGGAAGTGAGCACATCTGTACTGAGCGCAGTGCTTCCATGCATTCAAGTAAATATTGACTTACAGGCTTTGATGGTTTGTTGTATTGGGACCTTCTTTATACAGTGATTGGAAGGATTTCTTCTGAGGTGGATACAGCAGCAGTTTAAATGGAGAAGTATGCAGTTACACAAGAACATGACTGCTAATTTTCCATCCCAATAAACTTATACCTACTTTCTTATCAGATCTATAAAAGCACACTCTGAGAACCGTACAATCATATTTAAGCATGTTCACCTTTAACAGCTCATCCTATTCATCTCCTTGTGGGAAGATGACATCAGTTGTCACTGTCTTGGACTTAACTCAAAGGACTGTATGATACTCTTTATTGTACAGCACTTTGAAATAAAGCACAGCTACACTTTTTTCCTAGTCTCTATTCTGTTGTGCAGTAGAGAAATATGAAGTGCCATAAAGAGAACCTGTGAATGTTGTGGAAAGCTTAAACAAGCTTCTTTCATAAGGACAAGCTGCAGTTATAAAAACAACAGCAGTACTGTTTATTGGGTGGGTATAATAAACCAGATCAATCCTGTTGCTCTGTAAGGAGAGTTTTTTATGCTTGTCTACATCATTCCCCTCTTTCTGCAAACCAGAATTCTCACTGTATCTTTCAAACCTGTTTTTGCTGCCCTTTGAGTCATCACAGAATAAATCCCTTTCATTGTTTAGACATGAGTATTTTCATCATGATCTAAGTGTTAAATGTGGAGTGTAAAACTCTAGGTCCAAAGGAAAGCTGTCCTAATGAACTGTCACAGTTAAACTTATATCCATGGGGCCCATAAGAGAAATGCAAGGGTAGAGAGCCCTATTATCTGTTAACATTGCCATCCTCACAATTTTTTTCTCTAGCTGCTGAATGCATTAAGAGCCTTGCTCAGATCTCATTGGGAGACAATAAAAATGTTATTATTGGCTTCAGTTAGAGCAAAATAATTTCCTAGGAACTATTCTCTGCAATAAAAGATGTGATAAAACTCAACACTCCACCAAGGATATGGGAGAAATGGAGTTCAGTCCATTCTTCTGTCTAAATTGATTTGAGCCTACATCTGCCACATATCTCTCTTGTGGATCTATGTGGTCTTCACTCTTGAAGTTCTTTGTTGATGCAGTTCGTTTTGCTACGAATAACCCAATTTTTATTAATCCAGTTGTGAAGGAATTACAGTATCATCTATTGATGAGGGGAACAGATCAGAGCCCAGTATTCAAGACTCTTGTATATTCTATTTGCACCAACAAAGACCAGTTGAGAGACAGACACTGAAGAACAATCTTGTCTCTCCTGTGAACGGAGGTTCCCATGTTCAGCTTGAGTGTCCTGTCCCTTCAGCTACTAAATAAGGGGAAAAGCACCAACCCTCCTCTGGGTACTGTTTTGCAGAAAGGAATGGGGTGAATATTTGGCTCCTGAAGGGGGGGAGGGTTAGGAATCTCAATCAGAGAAGGAGGAGCATTTGGCTGAAAGTACCTATGTTATTTTCAAAAGGTGACTTCAGGCACAGTTTTCTGACTTTCTGTGCCTTGTATTTCTTGTATCAGCCCATGCATACTCCATGTGGTTCTAAAATAAATGGTGTAACCTACTGCCTGCCCAAACCCTAAACCTGTACCTTCTGTCACATGTACCCACTGTGCGGTTCGTACCAGGTCTGTAAGCAGACATCTCTTAGATGTTCTTCTACATGTGTGGAACTTACACCTGTCTCCTGACTTCCAAGAAAGAATTTTGCCTATTTCAAATTTGTAAGCGTTTCCATTTCATTTAATTCTAAGTAAAAAAATGCCCCCAATGTGGAAAGATATAAAGAAAAGGCTTTATAAAAGGCAGTTTATTTCAAGGCAATCTGCCCCTTTGATGGCTTCAATGTGCCTCTAATGGAACAGGGCAGAGAATTCTGCCTCCTCTGTTCATTTCCTAGCAAGTGTAGCTGTTTACTGTTTGTTGTGAGAAGCCTCTGCAGGTCTCCAGCACTGCCTGATAGCACTTTCTGAGACTCTACAGACTTGTATCTAAAGAAAGAATTGATTAGGAGGATGAATGCCATGTCTGATCATTAAATATTTAAACCTGGCAGGCTTTCAAGAGTGACAGGCCTGCTGGCCTGTGAAAACACCCTTGTTTTGCCAGATCTAACTTGCCATTGTTAGTTTTCAGAAGACTTGCGGTAATGTGTATGTGAGATTTTATATCCAGTGGTTTTTAAGAGAAAATGAGGATGGAGATGTAGACAAGAAGCATGCTTTTAATTGTGTCTTATAGATTTGAGCAAGTAATCATACATGAAAAATGTAGCTGGGAGAATGCAGTTTTCTCCCCCTGGTGTGGGAGTGAAAATCCTAATGGGATCAATGCCCCAAATGAATCAAATATTCTAACCCATATATCACATCGATCACAAACGTAAGAAATAGTGTCTTGTTATATAGACTGTGAAGGTGGTTTCTGCGACAGACTTCTGGATGCAGAAGTACAGAGAATCCTCTAGATGCTCAGACATTGGAGTCTTGTACTGATCTCTGTCCATCTTATTCTTTTTCATCACTGTTTTCTTTCACTTAATAGTTCTAGCACCATGGAAATTTTTATCTAATCTTTTTTTCAAGAAAAAGATTCCAGTTGTTGACTTTATTTTTTTCTTGCTGTGCAGGATGTTGCGTTTACAAGCGTTTTGGAAGAATCTAGCTGAGTCAATTTGTACTGCTAGTAAAAGCCAGCCTTTTTTCCAAGAGAGATAGTAATCTCAACCCTAGGGATGTAAAGATATTTATACTGGTTTAATCACAGCTATCACAAAGAATCAACTGATAATGAACAGAGCTCTTGGCAGGATGTAAAGTTTAAGCACAGACATGACCTCTGTGTGCAGTTTGGGATCTAAACAGAATAGACGAGCTGGGAAAAGAGGACAATATTGCATATTCTGAGGATGGCCAGGTAGTGAGGGAGTAAGAAAAGTCTTACCATAAGCTGTCCATGAAAATTCTCAGCCTTTGTATTTTAGCTCCCAATAGCTGCAGCTGTGATAAGTTCAAGTGATGCTGCTGCCTACACGCTCAATGGTTGTGGTGTTCCTCCAGGCAGTTGCCATCTATCAAGGCAGGTCATAAAAACAACCCAACCCACTTGTGCAATAGGATTATTTTGTAGGCTCTTTTCAATGATACAGATTTTGCTGTGTGTTCATTTGGACAGAGCATAGCTTCCATTTTGGTTATTTTTTTTTTTTTTGGCTATAATTAACTATCAGCATGTCATCATTATATGATCATTATAATCATTATTCATCATTGTGAATTATGAATATTATCATTCAGTGTGTGGTAAAACAAATGTATTTAAATAACTGCAGGTAACACAACGTGATATATATGGTACATTTGTCAAAGACTGGCTCAGTAGTCTGACCTGTTAACTAGCAGCCATCTTTTGGTCATGACATCTGTCAGAACTAGTAAAATATGAGTCAGTTTGATCTCTGTTCCAGTTTAAAATTGGAAATCGGTATAAAGGCCATAGTAATATGCTTGTTGAGTAGCTGCTTTTATATTTTGTATTCCAGAAAGTAGTTTCCTAATTCAAGGCTATATTCTAGTGAGGCATGTTAGTGCCTCTAGTGACATGCAGTAGTTTGTGTACTCAGAAGGATAACCACTGTTCAGTGCTTAATGATTGCTTTGTGCCCTGCATTGCACTTGTAGATTAACTTCTCCTTAATACACTGTACCTTAGAAAGGAAACTTCAGCTGGGGAATGCATCATGTCTTCAAATGTTAATGCCCTTTGCCTATCAGTTCCTGGCCTGACCCTCCAGAATGCATAATGCAAAACTTGGTACAAGCTCATGTGTGGATCTCTGTAAAGAATGGAAATCAAGCTGGTGTCTTGAATTCTTATGGCAAGATGCTAGGGCATCAGCTGAAAATGCAGGTGAAGCTTTCAGGGAGGGCAGAGGCCGAGGCAGCCTGAGGGTGATAGTCTCCACAGAGCAGCTGGGCAAGCAGAGGGGCCAGTGAAGCAGCTTGTGATAAGGACCAAGGGTAAGTATAAACAGGAGTAGGGGATAGAAGACGCTAACTGAAGAGGGAGCAAGGAGAATATTTTATTTCTGACAGGTAGTCGATATTTACAAAACAGCAAATGACAGAGTAAAGAGTTCTTATTTAAGGCCTTGTTTTCCTACTAGAATGGAGCAGGGGTTATTTTAAGGATGCCTATTGCATGTGAAGTGAAAACACAGAGAAGACTAGACATATTGGTCTTAAAACACCACCGTTTCCCTGGAGCTTACCTTGCTGAAAAGCTCAGCTTTTCTGTGTTTCTATTTCCGCACAATCCATATACATTGTTTTTCCTGAAGTAAAAGTCTGTATCCTTTTGACTGTGAAGACAAACCATCTGAAAGAACAGGCGTGAGAGCTGAGTATTAGGTGACTGCTTCAAGACCAAGGGACAACCCAACTGGCCTTAAAATACTTAGTAGCTGTGTAGCTTCTGTCTGATTTCATGCATTAAAAGATTCTTTTGCTCATNCTTAGTAGCTGTGTAGCTTCTGTCTGATTTCATGCATTAAAAGATTCTTTTGCTCATGATAAACATAATCTTTCTTTGGAAGGAGTGGAACCTGAAGACATGCTAGCCAAGAGAAAAAAATGATCTGCAGTGACTAGATGGATTATGCCTCCTGCCAAGCTGTTCCCTGAGCACTCCTGCACTGGTATGAAGTCCCTTGCTTCCTAATAAAGACAGCTAAATTTCACCTATGTGCAAATCATGGGAGGAAGAGCCTGGAACTGTTTTAGTGTAAGAAAAGGAAGAACGAACATAAGGAGATCAGGCTGCTAAAGGCCTGCTTGTGCCAGCTCTCAATGTTTCACTAGCCAAATGAAATAGCCAACTGGCCAAATTAAAAGTTAAGCAATACTCATTTGGTAGGGTTTTGGTACATCTTTCAGGGGTACAAAATAGGAGGTGATTACAACCTGGAGTGGACTTACTCCTTGTCCGTGACACAGTGTCCCAAGTTTGGCTGTGAGGCTCTGGAACTCGTTTCTCACCCTGCTATTAAGAGTGCTCTGGATTTGATAACTAGGTTTGGGGGCTAAATTATTCCCCGGGGGGAAAGGTGGAAAGATGTTTGATTAAGTTCTTGTTGAGAAGTTGTGTCAGTGCTACTTTTACTACGCTGTGTTATTGATGACTATATGGCATTTTGGGACTTTGTTTTCATTATTTCAAACCTCTGTAAAGTATTTGCAAGATTATTTGTATCTGTAATTAGCATCAACCAAAGTGTAAACCCTAACCACAGAGGGAGATTTGTTTCTTTATAACCATTTTTCCCCTTGGTCTTGCTGACCAGGGAAATCTTTCTCTGAGAGCAGCAAAGATGTTCTCAGTTCCTATGCTTTGCGAACTGAACAGAACTCATCTGAAGCATCATTCAAATTACAGATGATTAAGATAGCGAGAGCACATGAGAACTTGTCAGACACCTGGTATGAAAAAAATGATCTTATAGAATAGAATGGCTGTATCCCATTGTATAGTAAACAGCTTTACGTGAGAGGCGGATCACGTGCTTTCTGTTTGGCACATTGGTGTCACATTGCTCATTTTCCAGTCAGCAATGCAACTGGACATGGGAACATAAAGTGCCGTGGAGCACTCTGGACTGAAGCATACTTAGTATGCCATATATTCAAGGAGTTAAGGGTATTTTTCCTCCTATTATTCTCTGCTACAATCTGATTGCTCTAATTGTGAAAAGCCTGCTTCTAATTTCCAGGCACAGTTCATTCATGTCCAGCCTACGCTCTTTGTACTTGTGCCAACCATATCTTTTAGATTAAATAGTTCCAAAAAACAGTCCAGAAGGCAAAATTGGAAATCAGGATTGCCTTTGCGATGTGTGAAGCTGTCCTAGACTAATTTATGCCTTTCTAATAGAGGTGGACAGTATTTGCCCTATGTTGAGTACCAGCACCTGTCTAATTATTTAAGAGCTGTTCAAGCCACCTCATCCTTGCTGCTGCGCAGGGATGTATATCACCCACCTTTATTTAATGAATCACATTAGCTGATACATTTCCCCCTACACACTCGTTTCCTTGACTCAAATTGTGTAAGTAATTGCACTTTGAGTACTTTAAATGAATGAAAAGTGGTATAATGATGCTATGCTATCAAGAAATCCTTCTGTTTTTTCCCTGTCAGGACTGCTGAGGGGAGTGCTCAGTCCCTGCTGCAGCCCAGGGCTGTGACTGAATAAGCAGAGGACCAGCCAGCAGGAAGAGGCAGGAGAGCCCCACAGCTCTGGACCACCTCCTGCCCTCCTCCTAACTGTGAGGTGCTCCTTGCTGGCCCAGCCCAACCTCAGTGGCCTTGGGGAGGGTTCCCAGCCCTGCCTCCAACCTGGGAAGGAGCTGACGCTGCCCTGCTGCTGGCCACCCCACCTCAGGGACAGAGAGAGCAAGGTAGGCACATGTGCTGAAGAAGATTAACTGGTTGTTAGTAATTGTACTGAGGGAAAGCAGGAGGGAAGGGAGACAACTTGACATTTAGGGGGGAGATGGCACCTCTCTTGTCTCTAGCAGTGAAAAAAGCACAGGCAAAATCACATTTCCTAACTGTGATAACTGGGGGCATGCACACGGACACACGTGGAGGGTCCCCCAAGTCCCCAGTCTAGGATTGAAAATGAAGCTCATGGCTGTGGACATGTCTTGTCACATACCCCCCATAGGCTGGGCGTTTCTGTTTGGGAAGAGGAGGGAGAGAGAGGAAAGAAGGAGGGATGATGAGTTGATGAGGAAGGCACAGCTGTAATCCCAGACTGTGACTGGGGAGATTGCTCTGAACAGAGCTTGATTACATAGTGCTTTCCTTTCATCCTCCTCTACCTCAAAAAAATCAATCAGTTTTGCCACATAAAGCAAAAGAGAAAAGATTTCCTGGGATAAAATTAATATTTTAAGCAAGAGGAGTCATCAGTCCCATTATTATATATCTTACAAAAGGCTAAGATCTCGTGTGGAACAGAAGTGGATGGAGAGGTAAGGTACTTTGGGAGATGGCCATGTGGTTAACATAGGAAGCTGGTTCCTTCATGTTGTGTGAGCTCTTCTAGATCCCCCGTCTCAGACCAAACACTGTATGTTACAGGACTTCTCTTTATTTTTCCTCGTAAAAAAAAAAAAAGCCCTGCTAAAATCTGTCTGTAGCAGTTTAGTTACTAGAAGTTGCACACTGCTGTTTCTTACGTGATCATGGTTGGCCAAAAGAGTGTATACTTCTGTCTCCTGTAACTCTTGTAATAATGTGAGGACATGCTTTGTCTGGTACCTGTAGGTGGGAAGAACCAGAAAGAATTTGGTGCCCAAGCTGTCTTTTTAAAACCATGTTCTAAAATACTGTGGTTTATTATCAGCTAGGAAAATTGTGCACAAATGAAAGCATTGACAAAACTCTTGTGACTGGATGAAGACGGCTCTCCCTGCCTTAACATCTTCCAGGGATTCTTCTGTCCCTCGTGAAGTCCATGACAATTAACTGAGAGCTTGTCCTCATCACTGTCCTGTCCCGTTGAGGCCCTGTTGTGGCAGGGCTGGTTCATACAGGAGATGCCAAACACCTGCAGATGATGCTGGTAGGGAGCACACACATAGGCTTTCACATCAGCTTCTGCCACAGCTCAGTTCCTCGTCCTTCCTCAGTGCAGGATCTGGGAAAATTTACCAGTATTATTCTTCTGTGACTTCGACTGATTTTACTGAGCTCGCTAGCCATATCATCCTTTCTTTAAAACCGTTTTCTCTTCACCATTGTAATTCTATTTTTTGACAAACCTCCTCGGGCCGGAGCCTGGTGGGCTCGGAGAAAACCCTCTGGGTGCGGTGAGGTGCGCTGTGCGTGTGCCCCCCGCCGCGGGAACTGCGCGGGGAGG
>JAHREE010000169.1:2348640-2390110 GCA_033628505.1 Tringa tobata | reverse complement strand
AGAGGGCTTGCACTTTCATAAATGCAGCTTAGTTTCTTGTTAAATCTAAAGAGGCTTAACTAACATGTATTTAGAATTTTTTTTTAAATATGCGTATGTGAAGACTTTGTGTGTTTACAGAAAAAAAATATTTGTGTGCGTCAAAGAAAATGAAGGAAAGATGTGACTGTTCTCTGGCAATGGGTATGTTTTCACATGCTACATAGGGGCGTAAAAGGAGAGAAAACACGTTTCTTGTGAGCGGCCCTTTGCAGGGGCAGAGCTGAGGCTGGAGCTCATCCCACAGCCCTCTGTGTGTCGTGCCAGCCATGTGTGACGTGACCAACCACGTGATTTTGCTGCCTTGCTGTCCCCCATGTCCTGGCCACAACTACCCTGTGTGCTGCCCTGAGCTTTTGTCACTGGGGTTTGCAGCAGCAGCATCTGCTGATGACCAGCATCATTCCCACCTTCACTTGTAAGTGCAGGAATATTTGCCGGATAACACCAGGTAATGCTGACTTCTGTCTTCTCTTAAGGCTGTTGCTTTTTGGGTAGCGGTGTACTTTTAGTGAATCCGTTTTTTCTATACACTTGAAGAATTAAACACAACATGAGTATGAAAATATCCACTGCCAGGCCGTGTTGGTATTACAGTACATGAAATGTGGTTCTTTGGATGAGATGTGGTGGTGGGGGCTATTTCTAGGTGATAAGACCAGCAGGCAATGGCCGAGGTTGTTCTTGGTGCTGAGCCTGGCAGTGGCAGAAGTAAAGACATCCTTCCCCTGCTTCCATTTCACCATGAGTGAGCTGGAGTGCAGCAGCAGTTGGGCCCTGCTGCTTGTGGCTGGGGCTTCAGGGTGAAAGCTGTTACTGATGTCACCTTTTCATCTATTTTTGTCTCCAGTTTCTATGAGGAACCATTTTTGGATGACAGCCCAGGGGTTAGACTCGGCAACGATTGATAGTAATTGCCTGAAACTTGGAGGAAGACTGTTGAGGATCATCATTAGCAAAATTTAATGAGATTGTAGCTGTTCAAGTCTATGTTGATAAATATTCTGGATGTTGGTGATGCTGGATGATGGTTAATCTGTCCCTCAGCTGGAAGATTTCTGACAGAGGCTAAGGAGAGGAACTGAGTTTAAGAAGTGCAAAACCTATCAACTTCCTCCTTGGAGCAGGGCAGGGGAGTGAGTTGGCACCAGTGGGGATCACGTCCCTTCCCTGCGGCTGGGAGCTGTCTTCTCCAGGGCTGGTGGACAGTGGGGCTGGGAACGGCACTCTGCACACCAGAGGGATGATGATCTTTGAGGAGGAAAAAAAGGAATGATGTGGCACACTTTGGTTTTTTTTCTGCACGACAGTTTTAAAAAAACAAAACTCAAGTCTTGCTTTTTGCAACAGGTTGATGTGGAGAACGAAACAAAAAGGAACATCTGAAACACCGTGCAGAGAAACAAGCGATGCAGAGTGGTGATTTGAGTTTGCATGATGTGTCACTCCCCAACGCAGTTCAGATAAAATGAAAAATAGAAAGCATTCATCTGACTAACTGCTTTCTCTTTTCTCTCAGGGCAGGGTAGAGACAGTTGTTTTGCTTCCTTTTGTCTCAGTCTAATATTGTCTTTTCCTCGTGTCCAAGGCAGCCCCCTGGACAGATCAGTAATCTTCATTTCCTCTGCCTCCCGCGCTGCTCCGCTCATTTCCGTTCAGCGCTCTCTGTCCGGATGGTCTCTGGGGGCCGTGGGGGGTAACTCGGAGCCCGGGTGAAGGAGCCGTAGCCTCGCGCCCCTCTCTGCTCTTTCACTTCTGTCCTTTCGTTCCTTTGAGCCGACCTCAGCTAGCTAGGTAGCAGGTTCTGGATTTTTCTTTGTGCTTGTTCTCCTTTTTTCGTGACATGCGTGTGGATGTAGCTTGTGTGATATAACCCATGTTATCAGGGAGAGCGCTGAAGGAGGCAGTGAGTGTGTCTGTGCAGCTGACACAGCCAGCACAGCGCGCATGGCGTTGAACTCTGCCTGTCGCAGCTTTGCTTCTTGCACAGTCACCCCTTTCTGACAATAAACAGCTGCTCTTGGGTTTTGTAAACGGACACAAGCGAGATCACTTTGGAGGAAGACTTTGCTTTCTTCCCCTCAGCTAGTTACTAGGAAAAAAATACATTAAGGAACAGAAGATGCAGAGGTGGGAGCCACTCCGTCGTGAGGTGGCATCTCAGAGCACATCTCCGCCTGGGTGGCAGCTGTGAGGTGCATCTGGGAGAGGAGCCGAGCTGGTGCTTTCTTTGTGGTGCAGAAAGGCGCTCACTTAGATTTCGTTTCTGTCATTTTTGGGGCATGTGGAGCACATTAAAGTGGTGCTTCTGTTATTTGCTTTCCCCCAGGGAAGCTGTAAAATTCCACGCGAATCAAGTCTCATCTTCTCAGGCTTTGCCATAGGGCTTGGGGGTGAATGGGGTGTGGGTTCTGCCCTGGGAGCCTGACCCGGCACTAATGGACAGGCCTTCCACAGCCTGGAAAACTCCCTCCCCCTTCGCTTCAATCAGGTTTCATTTGTGTGGTTCCTCCAACGCTACAATCTTACTGACTGATTTCAGAGCTTTCCTGCTTCTTTATGTGCCATTGGCTTGAGGCTGTTGCACAGCTGCTTTTTTGATTGGGTCGATTTAAAATATAGATAAATAATGAAGTAACCTAAGAAATCCTTTTTAAATAATAGTACCTTGGGGGTAATGACACTCGCATTAAGAGGTTGCTGCATTATTAATGCAATTTGGAAACTGAATAATCTAAAGGAAACGAACATCAAATTTTTGACCTATTATCCATGGTGTGAGTGTTAGGCTCTGCAGGCTAATCTAGCTCTTGCCTTGAATTCTGTGTTTCTCCAGGGAGGAGCTGGAGATAGGGTGAAGGTCTCGACAGATGTTTAAATACTAGGGTGTATCAAGGACAGCAAATGTGAATTTGGCCTTTGGATTCTTGCCAGGCTGTTTGGGCAATAATTCTATGTGGTGCCCTGTGACCACACATTTCACCTAGCAACGGGGTCTGGGAAGGTAAAACTTGGGGTTGAGCTGCAGCCTGCCTTTGAAAGGAAGATAGTGGAGGGATAAAGGCACTGAGAAAACAAAATAACCTGCAGTTAAATCCTTGGGGGGTTTTCCATCGAGAGCAGTGCTGCGGGGAAGGGCTCTATTACAGTTTTCTGGAAAAAGCAAGTGAGCTGTGTGCGCTGCGTTGCAGGGCCGTGTTCCTTACCCCGATGGCTCTGTGCCTGATCTGATCACAGACTGCTTTGGCGGGACGAAGGAAAACAGAGAACCTTGACCTAATAGTTTCTCTTGAATATTAAACCACGCTGGTCCTTTGCCATGGCGCATGAGCAGCGTATGACTTTGGAAGTGGCAGAGCATCAAGAGCTAAGGCTGATTCCAAGAAGGAAAGCAAAGTATGTGTTGGTGCTACTTTGAGTGGGAGCCTGTGAGCTAGCATGGTGAGGATGGGTGGGAAGCCAAGCTGGATTGAGTGTTGATGGTGCTGCAGCCACAAAACACCAGTGGAGCGGGGCCAGCGTGACGAGGGCTCCCACGCTGCTCTGTTGGAGCCTGTAGCACTGGGTCTTTGTCTTGCTCAGCCTCGTGTAGTGTGCTGCATGTCACATCAGCACTGTGTGTGTGTCCTGGGGCAGAGGACAGACTGCTGGTTGGTGTGGAGACACAGCTGCCTGCTGCAATTGCAGCTTTTTGATGACTAACAGTAAAAAAATAAATAAATAAAAAAATTCTGAGAATTGGAGTATGAACCTCTGCTTCCAAAAGGCTGTTTATGCAGTTGACTGTTGGAATAAGGAGTAAGGAGGTTTGTAGCCAGCCCCAGCATCTGATCCTCACCTTGCCTTCCCAGTGCTGGTTTTGGGCAGGGTGGGAGGGGTGGTGTATTCTGTCGTGGCAGCTCGAGCATGGGGAGTCATGCTGCTTTCCTTCAGCCATAACTCTACATCTTAAAACTTTTCCAGGAGTGCTGCTTTTCCCAAGCTGTCAGATTCTTTGCTACTTGTTATTTAAGAGACTGTCCAGACAAAGAGTATGCTGTGTCCAGGAAATTAATGTTTAATCTTGCCTGTCCAGTTGGGGAGAAATTTTCTTTTTATGTTAGTACGTTTGCTTTGTTTACCTTGCACAGCCAGTCAGGTTCATGAAGGCACTCTAGCAATATGAACTATTGTTTTATGAGCTTCTGCCTTCTCAATTATTATTGTTTGGTGGCTTTCTCTTTGTGATATGTTTTCAGAAGGCTGGTCAAAGGCAACTTCTTGTTTTCAGTTAGGTCAGTTGCTTGATTAAAGTAAACTGTAGTCATGATTGCAACTTCTTGACAGTTTCTCAAAAGGGTAAATGAAACTGCCAAAAAGTAACATAAAAATATTTTCTGTTTACAAAATTTACACCTGTCACTGAGGTGTATATAAATGATTTGGAATTTTTTCTCTCAGCTCAGCAAGGCAGTGCCTGTCTGTGCAGTGGCATGTTCAGACCAGGACCTCTGCTGACAGCAGCCAGGAAAAGTAGAATTTACTCAGCTGTGTAGATTATGACTCTGTGCCCTCCAATATTTGGAGAAAATCTAGCAGTGGGGATTATGAAACATAGTTATGGTCTTTTCATAGAGCCTCTTTGTGATGAAGACTGGTAGAAGGAGTTTTAAAAGTATTTCACGTGGTGGGTTTTTCATTTTACTGATAGGGGAGAGAGTAAATAGAATGAATATTTGTATTCACTTCCTGCTTTATGGTGTTACCGAAAGCACATCTGAAAAGTGATCTTACACAAGTCTCAGTTTCTGAATAAACATGCGCTTTGCTTCCGTGCAGAAAGGCTGCTTTTCCCTATCCCAGGAACTGTGGCAGAGTCCTAAAAGTTATTCTCACCCATGTTTAGAAAACAGGTTCTAGAGGAGAAAATGTATCTTTTTATGTATCTGTATGGCTCTATTGTCTTCTGATATATAATTTTTTTAAATTTTATTTTTACTTTTCTCTAGTCTCTTGCTTTGTGCCCTGCATCGCACTTGTAGCAGTGTCTTTTACCCACAGTAGCAGGGACTTCAGGAAAGAAACTCACTGCTGGACCCAGGCACTGCTGAATCTGGCAGAGCTGCTGCACCGGCACTGCCAGCAGCATCCCAGGGTCACGATGCCATCGTACTGCTGCCTGCACTGTCAGTTTTTCACACAGTGACCTTTCCCACCATTCCATCCGTCAGGCTTTTCGTGTAGACAGGCGTCTCCTGAAAATCCTCCCAGAGGAATAAAGTAAGAAACAAAGGTAGTACAGAGCTATCTTGGCATTTATCACAGCCCCGTGGGAGAAAAGTGTTTTTGCTGGACACTCCTTTGGCTGGTATAACTGGGGTCTGGGATTCTAGTTGAATTTGTTCTTAGACATTTTAGTGTGGCTGGACTGCAGCGCTAACTCTTCCCTGGCACGGATCCTGAGGCTGAGCTCTGTCTCCGGTACCCCACAGATGTGGTGGAGCTGTGCAGCCTGGGATCTCCTGACCACCAGGACCACGGTGATCCCGCCAGATGTGTGTGTGCCTGGTTTCCCAGTGCCATGACATGACTTGTTCTGGACTTAGGGCTCGGTCCTGAGGCAGGCAGACGTGCAAGCTTACCTGAGGTTTCTTAGATATTTAACAACAGGTTTCATGCAAAACATTGGTCTAGATAAAAATAACAAAGGCGCTGTTGCACATTTTTCTACCTTCATTTGCTTGCTGGTCTCAAATCTCTCTTGGTTGTGGGTCTGTTCCAGCTTCATGTCACTCCTGTACAGGCCTTTTGTGCATTGTGTTAAACCCACGTGGGAAAGACTGCACCCCAGTGCTGTGTGCGTGCAGCTGCTGTAGGAAAGAGCACACCAGAGCCCTTTCCTCCTGGCTGCAGGTGTGACTCCTGGCTGCTTTTGGCAGGAGAGGCTGTGGGTCCCCGCTCACAGGGTAGGGTGTTGGGCTGCGTATCTTGGATATATGAAAACATTTTCCCAGGGAGCCCTTGTGAGAGGGTGCGTTGAAGATGCATCTCCATCCTTGTCATGTCCCATGGTGGGACTTGTTCCCAGCTGGTCTGTTTGCCCTGTGCTCTACGTGTGTGTGGTAGGCAGAAGCCCAGCTTACTTTTGGGTCTCATCCATCCCTGTCAAGACTGCCAGCTGGCTGTCAGCGTCCCCCTGCTGGCCTGCACACTGCCCTCAGTACATACGGTTTTCTAGGTTTGGCTGTTTTCCTGGCTCCTTCCAAGTGTCCTGGTGCAGCAGCCCTTGGACAGACTAGGGGTTCTGGATACTCCCTTGCCCTGCTGGTGTGCAGCTACAAGCACGTGGGAGGCTGCTATCAGCTCCCAGTGAGCAGATCTGGAAAATGTTGACTTCTTAAGGTCATGTAACTATTAGCACATGGCCAAACAGGTATATTGAATCAAAATAACCTTTCATAAAGGCACTCACTAGCACTGCTGTGTGCACTGTTTGCTCTGCTTGTGTGTCCCACTCGCTCTGTGTTTGCAAATGAAGTAGATCAGCTCTTTGGGGTAGTGACTGCTGTAATGCAATGCTTAGTACAATTTTCTGTTAAATATGTGCTTCTATATTGATTTTTAGTTTTATAACTGAAGAACATACATGTCTCAAGATTAATCTGTTTTTTTTTAAACTGTACAGTTGATTTTTACCTCCCCTGAAAAGCTAATGTTGCCTTCTCCCTTGCTTTGATCTGTGTTGGCTTTTGAGCATTAACACTGTAGACATAAATAATAGTGACATCTGTGATTCTGGACAGCTCTGTCCTGTTCCGTACACTTCCAGCACGTCACTGGAGCCATGGTTCTCAAAATCACAGCTTTGTAAATAGTTTTGTTGATGTGTAAGTAGGCACGAAATCCAGCCTCGCACACGTGCCTGTGCTGGCACTGCGGTTTTGCAGGCAGTAAAACACAATATGACTCCTTTTGCCATTTAACTGGCTCTGAACACAGAGGGTAGATGTGCTGAGCAAGAAAGACTAGTTTGTGCGCACATGGTAATCGGAGAAAGCAATCAGACTCCCTGTAGGTCCATTTTCTCATTAGTTGGCCGAGAACGATGCATTGCCTACAGTAGACTTGCTGGACTATTGGTCTTGTAAGCCATTTTTTGCCATTAGACTTCTAGGAAAAAAAAAATAAATCTTTTATAAGTGTATTATCAGTGATATTTTCCAAACAGGAGAACAGGCCCAGGGGATGTGATGGAGGATTTGTATAACATGTAGTTTCCAAAGGACTCAGGGTGTTCACTGAAGTGGCTGCTGCCCCTGCAGCAGTTCTGGAGGCTGTGAGCTGTGGGTGTGTGCTTTGGCTGTACGACTATTCATGCAATCACAGGTTTGATTACACCATATAGGGACTACCTGTTTGTCAGTGCAGTAGACCACACAGATCTATCTAAAGCAGCAGCTCGTGGTGGGGATAGTTGTGCTGCCAAGACTGAGCTGAGCCGAGGCCTAAGAGACATAAGGTAAAATGGCAACATTTTCTGTTTTGCAGGCAGTTTGGTTGTTTATGTTTGCTTACATAGTCTCTGTTTTGCAAGTAGTTTGGTTATGTAAGAAAAAACACATTTGTGCAACGTGTATATTTATGTAGTGCTTGTCCTATAGGCTTTAGTTAAACAAATTAAGACAATTTCATCTTGAGGGTCGAGAAGTAACCATTAGTTCTGTAGCGTTGATGAAGCACTTGCCTCCTGGTGGAGCGTAAATATGACTTTTACTTGTAAGCAGTGTTCAGGAATGCAGAGCGTGAAGAGCCTCGGTCTGCTTTTCACCACCCTCTCGTAGGGAGGTTTTTGGTGTTGGGACAGGCACCTTGGCAGTGGGAGTGCCAGGTTCTGCTTGCTGCCACGGGGCAGAGACGTACTCAAATGCAAAAGTTTGAGTACAGCATGGTGAGATACTCTGTAAATTAAGTTAAGAAATATGGTGAAGGGAAGAAGAAAAACAGAAATGCAATTGTTAAATGGGCTAGTGATCTATAAGCGTATGTATACAAACTTTCTCCATTAAAGTTAGGTCTGTAGTCCCATATCCTGTCTTAAGTGTGTGTGTGTGTAAAAATGTTCCCTTTTGTTTGATTTTAATGGAATGTGCAATTTCTACATCTCTGAGTGCTCCCTCAATTAGCATAGGCTGAATATGTGTTTCATCAATCCCTCTTTGCTGGAGCGGTGAAGCCAATCACTAACCTTCCATGCAGGTGGAATGTAGTTTTAAAACTTTCCTGTGGTAGAAAAAAAACAATTGTGGATGCAGCCACTTGTGTAGGGAGCAGTTACGCTGCTGGAGCCTGGGAAGTAGAATGCAGGTAGGAAAGTGTGGGACAGGATAGGACAGGAGGAGGTTTAATAGAAATCAAGAGCATCTCTTTGTTGCTCAACAGAAATCACTCCCGTGGGGAAGATTTTCTGTTTCCTAAAGTATTTCAGTAAATTGTGTGTCTGTTGGTCATTAATTGATACTGATGCAGGTTCCTAATGACATTTCAATCACAAACCTTTTGTTTAATTGATTTCTGAGAGACCTAACTGAAATATACTCAGGTTATTAGAATAGAATGCTTAGAAATGTGTGTAGGAGGTGTCAGTGATGAGATTGGGAGATGGCCTATGCATTTGATCTGCCAGAAAATAGAGCCAGGCCTGGCAAAAAGGAGTCTGGGGTCTGCGGGTGCCTTGTGGTACTGGTGTAAGGATCAAGTAATTTGTGAGTGGTTTCTGACTCTGCACCCTGCCATCTGCCTCTTGCTGTAACGGCAGCAGTTGAAATATCCTCAGAGGATTATTTTTTCCTTTGCCAATACTTGTATGCCTCATAAATTTCCATGGTTATAGATCTTTGTAATGTGAACTGTTTTCTCCTATTGAAAATGTTGATTAGGGAGGAAACAGTGAACTGATTGTTCTGAGTAACACTTGAGCCACATAAATATTTCAGGGGATTTCAGTAGCCTTAAAAGGCTCAAAGTTGCACATGAACAAACTTACCCGTAATTGTGGCTGAAGTTTTGTGATGTGAGAGAAGGCTGAAAAAGGGAAAACTTTTCAGAAGTGCCTAGGGATTTGCATATGTATAACTATTCTTTATAATAGTATGACGCTGTATAAGTCCATTTGCCTTGTAGATGAGCCCTAAGAGGCTTAGTCACAAGATACATGAGATATTTCTCATGTTTTGGTATAAATATTTTCTGCCGAAATGAAATAAATCCCGGAATAATTTTACATGGGATGTGCCAGCGTGGAAGTCAGACTTGCAAAAGCGCTGAAGGAAGACCTGAGTTGTGGAGCTCAGGAGTAAGAGCTGGAAGGGACTGCTTGGTCCCTTTTCAGCCATATATTGTACTTCATCTGAGCAATATGTAAGCATATTGTGGCTGAGTCTGTTTAGCAAGAATAGCATGAGATGTATTAAATGTTGCCTCTGCTATCCAAGAACAGAGTTCCCGGCCTTGGCTAAAGGAGGTGTGATGAGGTACTGGAGTCATCAGTACAATGGGTCTGTGCTGGAGAACATAAAACATTCAACAGGTAATGTCTGGTTTCTGGCCTAAAACAAGTAACTTGTTGACAAGCTAAATCTTTAGAAATATTCAATACTAGTAGGGTTTACTGTCTAAGAGTAACGGCAGCCATTCAAGTGACAAATCAGGGGAGTAATTTAGAAAGAGTAAGATTGATTTTAAAAAGGCATAAGGTTTTTCTTTTGTACTTAGAAATTTAAAAACACCAGAAAGAAGCTTGCTCTGTATCCCATTTGTGTCACTTCAGGTGGAAAATTTAAGGTTTGATTTACGAATAAGCCTGCACCCTTCCCTGTGTGCTCCTCTGTGCTAATACTTCTTTCCTGCTTGGTCCCTTGCATATTACACCCTTTCCTTTTTTTACCTTATTTGCTGTGCTCTGCCTTTTGATCTCACTGTCTTAATTTCTTTGTAAAAAGGGCTGCTCCTCACTGTCCACAAAAAGGAGGTGGGTTTTTTTCACATAACTGTTAAGCTGTGAGACTCCTTGCCACAGGACACTGTGGGTGCCAAAAGATTATTTGAGCTCAGGAAGGGCCTGAAAAAAATGGTAGGAGGTTATTAAGTACCACTGTGCAACCTTTTAGTTTGGCTTTTATTTAAACTGTACTTACGGCATGCTGGAAAGGTGTTGAGGGCAAGCACCACTGTGTACTCACCTTATACTTAAATCCGACCTAGGCAGCCACACCTGGCTACCAGCGTCAGACTGAGTAAAGTCACCCTGATGTTCCCCCATTTCACTGCAAAACTCCTTTTGTGGTCTCCCTTCACACTTCCCTGTCCCTTTATTACAGCCCATCTGGGATGTGTGAAAACTGACTTATATCTAGGGAAGCCAACGTTTGCTGCTGGAGGGGACGTGTTGTGTACTTGGCTCCAGAGAAAGAGCTCTTGGAGCGGGGCTTTGGCATATGTGCTCCTGCTGCTGGCAGCGCGGGTGTTGCTGGCAGTGATTTTTGCGAGCAGCTGGGCAGTGCTGCAACACAGCGTCACTGCTGCTGCAGAAACAAGCAGGTTTGTAGACTGACAGTTCATGCAGAAAGCAGTTGGCAGACTGAAAGCAAGGCAAGATGCTGGGCATCACACTCCAGGCTGGTGCTGGCTCAGCATCAGGATCTCGCTAGTCCAGGAGCGATGATTCACGATCTGCCTGTGGCCGTGCCTTGGGCTGGCTCGGGTCTGGTCCATTACATGCCCCAGCAGCATGAGGATGGGGGTAGCAACTTGTCTCCACCGTGGTGGCTCCCACCTGGTCCCACTGTGTTGGTTGGTGAGAGGCTGTTGAGTCCTGCTCAGGTGCAGGCAATGCAGGGGCTGATGTGCAGGTCTGGCTTCCAGACTTAGTTCAAGCGCAGCCCTCTCTGACCTGCGGATTTGCATGAGCAAGGAAATGAAACTGTATGCACAGTCTTTAGACTTATTGTGGGCTTACATTTCAGGTAAGGTCGTATCTCCAGCATATAGTGTGGCTTGGTGCTGGAGATGCCTGTGCTACATGTGCACAGGAACTTAAGTCACTGGGCAACACTTGCACCTGATTAGCATGCACCAATTATCATCATCATCTTCAACCGTCATCTTCATCCTTGCTTGGGAAGAGCTGCCAGAGGAGAATGCTGAGACCTGCTGTTACTTCTTCAGGCTCACCATGAGCTGGGGAGAGTTTTCACCTCTTTTAATCTGCTTTTCAAACAAAAGGAGCTAGATAGATTTTGTAAGCAGGCCGGAGTCTTGGACTGGTGCTGTAAGGGAGTGTGAGGGGAGCTGTGCTGGCCTCAGGACAGCTCTGTGCCATTCCCAGCTCGGTGTCTGCTGCCCAGCATTGTCCCAAGGAAGTGACCTTACTGCTGGGTGCTGTTGTGCTCTGTTCTGACTGAAATACTTTTTGACAAGATGTAGGATGAAAAATGGTCCGTATAACCATAAGCCAGTTGAAACATGTGCCTAATCTAACTATCAACTCTCTTCCTTAATCTAAAGGCATTTTTAAGTGCATCTGGTGGCTTACATGAACAGTGGAAAATACAGGACTGGTAGAAATCCTCAACTTTATCAATATACTTTATAGGCTGCTGCTGACTTGGTTCCCTTCTGGTCCCTTTCCATGGTCCCTGCTGTGCAGGCAGCACTGCTTTCAGACACGGCAGATGCTCACCAGAGGAGCAGAAGGGCACCACAGTGTTTGGGGAAAAGGTGTTTGCCGCTGAGACTGCTTGGAAACAGCTGTTGCTGCTTAAACTCAACCCTGTTTTAATCCAAATTAATTTGTATGCACAGACAAGCAATAGGAATTTTCCTTGTTGTATTTTGCTTAACTTATAATTAGGCTTTTATTGGACATGGGGATGGTTGGGCAATGTCCTGGTGTCCATTAACTGCCAAATCACTGCAGTACGTGGGCACTCCCCTGCGGCCTCTAGCAGCGTGATGTTTATACCGTAATGCTTTGTGTTGACACGTCACAGGCGTGTTGCAACTCCTCTGAGTTTCAGTGTCAATTGAAATACCAGTATTAATTGTGGAAAGTTAGTCATGCAAAGTAAGCTGGAAGGGGAAGCTTTTTGAACCGGCTGTTTTGTAGTTGCGTGTGTTTTGTAAGTGTTTCACTCTGTGACTCAGGAGGATGCTGTGATGTTCCGTGGCGCTGGGATCCTTGCGTGCACCGGGACCCAAGTGCGAGAAAGTGTTTTGGAAAGAAACTGCAGGTGGGAGCAGTTCTGTGGCCTTGTGCTCAGGGTGAGTGGGTGCTCGGGTGCTTCAGAGAGGTGCCAGGGAGCTGCTTTAGAAGACCTGAGGGCACCCCGGGGAGCCGAGCAACCCCAGTTCCTCTCCTTCATCAGGGCAAGGTAATGCAGAGAGCAGAAGGTCCCAGTGCCTTCACTCTTTCAGTGGATGAGAGCAAGAGACGTATTGTTGGGAAAGGGCACTCTGGAACAGAATCATATTTTGGTGCATACCTACAGTCTAAAAAAATACTAAAAAATTATATTGGTGAAAGATAAATGGTGCATGTTGAAATAAGGACAGATTTAAGGGTAAGGTGGCACATGGTTGGAGTTTCCTAAAGAGCCTGAAAATATCACTACCTTGCGTCACGTTACATTCATCCTGTAAATACCCGAAGGCAAACATTTTGCTGGCTCAGGCAGAAGAGAGATACCGTCTGTGTTGTCACTCATCTATGTTGCAGCTGGAATCTCACGCTGCTGGGATTTTGTAGTTACAAGGTGCTGCTATAAAGTACAGGCTGCCTTCACAAGGCACGGCAAGAGGGATGCTCGTGGGGAGCTCGGGCAGGGTGCTCTGTTAGCACTGCGTGGGGTTTGTATGATGTCCTGGGAGAGTGGAGAATGGTGCCTGGACTGGAGGGACAGGGGAAAACTAGTGGAAACAGGATGGGAGGTGGTGGGCTGGTGAGAGATGTAAGAAAGTAGGTTTGTTTAGCTAGTCACAAAGAGGGGAAAGTGTTCGTGGCTGCTGAGGGAGGGCTGGTAGGGTGATTCTCAATTTGCAGAGGGTTGGTTCAGAACCTAGGAAAACATCTGAAAATCATCTTTGAAGGCTGCCAGTAACTGCATTTGGAAGGCAAAACTTGTGTGGAGAGGCAGGCTGGGAGAGCTGGGGCCGTGGGGTTTCAGTTTGGGTGTTTGCTGTAGGCTCCCTGCGCAACCAGCACCCAACCTTGTTGTGCCTCCAGCTGTGTGTCCAAGTGGGGACAGCGTTTCTGCTCCTTCAAAAGTGCTGCCAGTGGAAATGAGTAATCCCTGTACGAACAATATCAGGACAGTGGCCACACCAGAACAAGCTGAAATTGCTAAACTCCACCTTTGTTTCTCAAAAAGGTTCAGATGAAGTGATTGGCTGCACTGAGCAAGCTGAGCAGAGGTTGGAAGGAGGCAGGAGCTGCTGCCGTCCCACTGTGTGCAGTGCATGCGGTAAAACTTGATAATTCAATGTCCAGTCCTTCTCATTGCATTCGATTTTTACAATTGTCAGAGAAGCCCGAGAGGAAAACGGATGTGCTGGTGCACTTGCACATGCAGTGACACAACACCCATGCCCATAGAGTGCTGCTGAGCAGTAGTGTAGCCACAGGCTTCCTATCGCTGCTTGTTTGCTTCGCCTCCTCTTCGGAGTGGTACTCGCTCGCTGCTGCCAGTGGGAAGTCGAGCGTAGCTGCTCCTGGCAGCCTCCAGCTGCGTGCTTTTGTGTATCAGCTCTCACCAAGCTCTGATCACGATTTAGGACTTGTGGAATAGAAATTATGAGAGTCGAGGCCATTCATCTACTTTGGCCGTGGGCAGAAAACAAAAAGGGTATTTGTACACTGAAATGGCACTGAACGTTCTACATCACATTTCTATTTTATGTTTACAGAGCTGAGGGCACAAAAATAACATAAATGAGAATAATATCATACGTTAGCACACTTCTATCTCCATTTAGCCTTCTTTGTAAATATTTTTGTGGTTCATCTATGTTTTAAAGCAAGGAGGGAGAATTCTCTTGCCTCTCTACCCTTGTCTGAGGCAGGGGACGGGCAGTGCTTTGTGGCTGGCTGTAGTGCATTGCTGGGGATGGATGAATAGCTCTGCATTTTGCTTGTCACCTGACAAGCTGGTTTATATTTAGATCAGGAGAGAATGCGTGTGATTCTGAAAGCTGTATTTGGACTTGTGCAAAGGCCAGACCATGTGTGCTGAGTTATCAGAATGAGGTTTTAATTGTTTGCTCTTATTTTTCCTGTGACTTATTAGAGTTATAATACTGCTATGTCAAACATGCATTCCTTGAAAGCAAGGCACCCAAAGGAGAGGTCTTTTGAAACCTGAGGAGACTTCCTCAGTACCAGCCAGCACTCTGGTGGTACTCTTTGGAGGAAGAGGAAGTCTGGAATATCTCATCCCTTTGGTGTTGACATCTCGGTCTCAGCTGAACCATGCCATGACACTGGGCAGGGCATTAGCTCGTGGGTGGCAAATGCCATCCATAATTGAAATGCTACCTGTAAAGCTGCGGTTTTGTTTCCAGCTGAGCTCTTGCTCTTGAGAACAGTATGGAAAGCTCAAGCTTGTACACGAGGGAGCATGACTATCTGCTTCTACCTTCTCAGCACCCTGAGCAATTAAACACAAAAGCCTTTGTTCCCCGGTGACTTCATTCTTAAGAGGTCTTTTTAATTTTAGTCCTTAGTTTCGGGAACAAATAATGGGAATTTGTCATTGACAAGAAGACTGCATCTCTCAAATGTCATGTGAAGGATCCACTCCATAATTCATGGGCTGAGGAGTGTGGGTGTCAAAAGGAGGGTGTGTAATGGAGATGAGAGATTTCAGTTCAATGAAACTATTGGCCTTAAAGGCAGCTTTTCCTGCCTTCCTGATATTTTCTTGACCCATACTGCCACAGTTTTTGCTAACTCATCCGGATATTCAGATATTTTTAGATTTTCTTAAGTAAGAGTGTGCTGGGTTATTAGTTATTTTTGTACAGCTTATTCCCCATCTACTGTGGATGGGGACTTGCACAGTAATACCAGAGCAGTGCTGATTGATTTCTCTTCTTTCTGCCACTGCTGCACCTGTAAGCCATGAATTCCTGTATGTAGAAGTACTGCTGTTTCTTGTCTGTCCTTCTCTTTCCCTGGACTCTGTGAGTTTTACTTGTGTGATGAGACGTGTATTGCTGTTGGTGTGCTGAGAAAGGGACCTTCTCCCTCCTCTGCTGGAGGACATGAATAAGAGCAAATCTGACATGGGCTGCTGGAGGTCTGAATGCAAATATGGACTATCGGCTTGTTGGAAGAATGTGGCAGACTTAGACCTACCAAAGGGGATTGCTGGGTCTGCCAGACCTCTGCAGTCTAGAGGGGTCACGTCCTCGTGGTCAGCCACTGCCTCCCTGCTCCCTCTGTTTTCCTGTCCTTGGCAGAGAGAAAACTGACTCTGTCTGAGGTGAATTAAGGAGCACTCATATGGTTTTCTTCTTTCAGTAAGGCTGAAGATGTTAAGAGCTCTGACAGAGCTGTGCTAACAGCTGAGCAGCAGCAATGAAACATCGGTGATTGCCCAGTGAAACTAACCTCCAGCAGTGGAGGTGCCAGCCTTTATTTCAGCATTTCTTTTTCTAGTGTTTCTTTCTTGTAATGTGTGTTTGTGTGCAGATGCAGGAGGATCCTGTGTGCTGTCGGTGGTCAAACCCCATCTGTCTGGGGTGTTGGGACTGAGCTCTGCTTCAGTAGCCATTGCCTGTGACTGAGGAAGGAGTAAGCAAATACGTGTTAGTTGTGGAGTAACCTTTTTTCAGTGGAACTTCCTAGTACAGCTTACAAAAGCTGTGAGATTCAAAAATAAATAAACTTTAAAAAAATGAACACACTGACACAGAGCAGGAGCTTTTGGTGCAACTGTGTCCACATGTACGTCTGCAGGAAGTGAGTCATATTCTTACAAAATCATCAGCTGAAGAGTTTGTGACTTTTGTGACAATTTCCATTTTGGGCTAAGTCAGATCTCTTCCTCCCTCTAGGTTTTTCTCAGACATCAGGAATGTCTTCTGAGCCCACTTCATCTGCTTCGCAGCAGTCCCCCACCTCTCCATCCTCGCCCAATTCTCTCCATCTCCCTGAAAACCGCAGGGCGAGAGATCGCTCCCCGTCGCCCATGAGAGGGTACCTCATCCCCAGTCCGCTGCCCACCCGACGGACCAGGACCTTTTCAGCGTGAGTACTGGGAAACCTGCATTTCATAGACACAACCAAACGATTGGTTGCCTTTGGGCAGAATGATGCTTTAGTATTTTACTGTTATCTTGTCTCAAATAAATTCTGGTGCCTCCAGACTTTCATTCCAAATTGCCTGTAGTTTTTCAATGCTCTGTTTGCGTAAAGGATGTTCAAAGTCTTTTCCATTCTTTAAGACCAGAGCTTTACAGATAGGGGAAAATTCACTGAGTTTTTTCAAGACACTGTTTCTTGTCTGAAGCTTTGGTTTGCTTCAGACGCTGGGTTGTGGCTGTTGGCACCAGTTCCTGTGGTGTTTCTTCATCAGCTCCACCACCTTCTTTGGAAAACCTCTCTTCTCACCGTGCCTGAAGCACTGGACCCAACCTCACTGGAGATTTTAGTTCTTTCATTCCTGACGATGTGTGCTACCATCAACCAGGTCACATTTTAAGGATGGTCCATGACCCTGTCACTTTTCAGAGGGCTTGTTTCCTTTTCCTATTCAGCTTTCATATCTCCATCTTAAGATTGCTCAAATAAACCTGTAAAAGAATGTGTTGGTTTTTAAGGTATGAACCCTGATCTCTTTGATTCTCTAAGATTATATGAGGTTTTCCATAAAATGAGGTGAGGTTTGTTGCTATTTGTAGTTATTTGAGGTAGTGATCCTACAGCAGAGCTGGTTTTCCTGTGGCCCTGTGGTGCTGTGCAGGCTCCTGGGAGGCCCCCGCCCAAAGGGTCTTCCCCAGCACAGCAGAAGAGGATGGTGTAGCAAGGTTTGGCCATTACAAAAAATTTCCAGTGCCTGTGATGGGTCTCCCGGTGAGGTGCTGAGCTGCAGAAGGTAGTTTGGGCTTCTTTGCTAATCTGAGTGGCCTTTGAATCAGGGCCTGAGAGTATGACATGAAGGTGTGGTCAATCCATTGCACTTCTGCTACAGTCTTAAAACTACTTCTGTGTAAGGGAGGTCTGGCAATGCCAAGCGAAATGCTGTGGCAGTAAGAGCTCAGCTGGCCTATTTTGTGCTGTTTAATCTAGTTGGCATGCTTTTTTCTCTTTGCTTCTTGCAGCGTTACCCAGCTCTCTTCTTCAAGAGTTATCCATGCGGATTTAAATAGCATCAATCTCAATGGTGCTTCATATTATTACTTTATTCAAAATGAGGCAAAAAAGAACAGCAGCAGCAGAAGAAAAATTTATATGTTGTCAGTTCCAAAAGCCTTCAAATGCCCTAAACTTTGTAATGGAAGTAGATTGTTAAAAGGAACATAATTGAATTGATAATTGGGATTGCCCTTGAAATGCATTTCCAAGCTAGCTTGCCTCAGTGCTGTGTTAATAATGAACTCTTTGTAATTCTTCTCAGCTGTTAATCCTAGTCTGGTTCTTAGAAAACTAAAGAATTTGTTATTTGGCTTCCACAGTCCTTTAATCGTTAATTAGTGTAAGAATCTTGCTGTGTTTGTTTGCCCTGAAAATCAAAACAGCTCTAAATTTTTATTATTTTTTTCAGTGGCCTCTTTAAACAGGAGGAGTTCTAGGTGAGCTCTCACCCCACAGTTGTATGGAGAAGATGAATCTGACAGGCAGTGGCTTATTTTTCAGTACGATTATTTAATTTTGGTTCATTGCAAGTGTGGAGCCTTATCCCTCACAGTGCTTTATCTCCTTGAAAGATGCAGATGAACTTTAATGGCTTATTTAGGGCAGTGAGTGCTTTTCTGTGTAACAAGCACTTGTGGGGTTAGGTGTGTCAACAGCTTTATAGAGCTGGAAATTAATTGATTTAATGAAGATTTCTTCTTTCTTTAACACTTTCAACTGTATTTCTCTCGTGTTAGTTTGACTTACGGAGCAAAGCCGTTACCGTGTATTTAGTGGTTTTATTTAGACTTCACTGAATTTCACTGAATTTTTAGAGTTGGAAGGGACCATAGAGATCATCTAGTCCAACTCCCCTGCTGAAGCAGGATTGCCCAGAGCTAGAGCATGTTACTTAGGACTGCTCCTAGTAAACTGAAAATATTTGGGAAAGTGATGTCAAAATTGCCATGATGCATGTAACCAAGTGGCAACACAATCACTTACTGAGTTTGAAGAATCACACCAAAATCCATTTTTAACACAGAGGCAACCTACTGGGTAGTCATGGCACGAGACCTGATCTAATAACTCCTCTGTGTAAACCCTGTGAGACATCTAACAGAGCTGGCTTTATTAATGGAAGTATTTGAGTGAGTTTGGATCCCTGGAGATTCAACTCAGCATATTTAGCAGGGAAAAGGATTCTGTCACACAGTTTTCAGGATGGGTCATAGTTCGTGCAAGTCCTTTTTTTGATGGCAGTAAGTCAACCTAAAGGTTTGCCTTCAAATCTGTCTAGTTTTAAAATACAGGTCTCACGAGAGTGGAGGAGGAGATCACTCTTGAGTCTTGGTGTTGTGCATACCAGTTAGGCTTTGTGGCCCGCTGGAGTTATTTGAAGGTGAAATATTGACTTCACTGGATCCTAATCTGGCAGGATAATGACAGACATGCATGCAGAAAGGGTGTGTTTATATGTATATACATACATGTGGACACATTTATACATTTCTTTATGCACTGCATTCTCTCAGTACTACATGCACTGTACTGTTAAATTTGTGGAAGTGCATACAAGACCTAGGTGCAAGTAGGCACTCTCGAGCTCACGCAAGGTGCAAGATGCTTACATTTAGTATAGTGTCCAAAAGAAAATCTGGCAAGGTGATACAGCAGATGGATTCAAGATGGCAACTGATGGATTATAATGCTAGCAAATATCTTCATCACCTTTATCTCCCTTAAAAAAGGCTACAGGCAAAACACATGCAGTGTATGAAACGGAGTATTAAGGAGTTCCTAGGGAGGAGTATGCTCAGTGGGAGTATTCGGACCATTATGCCCATTTGTGTAGTGTGCTCTGGATGGCACATCTGGAAGCTGTCCCATCCGTGCTCAGCAATGAACCACTCTGTTTTTGCTTTCTTTTGCAGAACTGTGAGAGCATCGGAGGGTCCCATTTACAAAGGTGTCTGTAAATGCTTCTGCCGCTCCAAAGGCCACGGCTTCATTACCCCGGCAGATGGAGGGCCTGACATCTTCGTACACATCTCTGAGTAAGTCGTCTGGGTGGCCGAGGAAGGCTGGAGCTTTGGTTTGCCTTAATTTCTGAATGCTTTTGACATTTCAGATACAAGAATGGTTTATAATCTGTCACTCTTATCTCAGCAAAGAAGTGTTATGCAGATGTTAGTGGCAGCGATAGATTATACTGTTCTTTTCCTGTATTACTATAAATCTGTTGAGTTAAAAACTAGAAGATGATCCTGTCAAATCTCTTAGAATAAGCTGTGTGGTTTCACCCAGACCCAGAAACTTGCATTTACCTGAAGCAAATCCAGTATGCAGAATCCAGTTTTAATTTAACAATTTATAACACTGAAAATTCACTACATTTACTTTGCACTGCTTGTACCGTTATTAAACTAAAGGTTAATGACCTTTACTGTTACGAAAAGTCATACTTTATTACTTCCTTGAATTTATCTAGCTTTAGTTTCAAACTTCTTTTTAAAGAGAAAGCTAAAGCTTTCTCTGTTCAAGAGTTCATTAGTACCTCCACTTTTTTGCCTTGACCACACTGAGAACTATCACCTCTGAATCTACCTTTTGATAAACTAAACAGATTAAGCTTTTTAAGTCCTTCACTGAGAATTTTTTCTCCAGTCTAAAACAGTTTTTTCAGTCTCTTTTCTAAATGTGCTGTAGAATTTAAATATCATTTTAAAACAATATAATATGCTTTCAGTATATTGAGATAAAATCTCCTCCATGCTACTGCTCTTTTTCTCTTTCTGTACGTGCCATAATCACATTAGCCCTCTCGTCCCTAGTCTTTTGCTGAGTTGCTTATCTGCCCTAACCTCAGCATCCTTTGCAGTGTCAGAGTTTGGTGCAGTCCCAGACAGTCTGGCATCCCTGACAGCAGTGTTTGCATTCCTTGTTCCTAGGTGTAAGACTTCATATTTGCTTGCACGGCAGCACATCTTACTTGATGTGCCTGCTAAAGGATCCAGACCACGCTCCGTGACTGCACTTTGTTATTTATTGCTGGGTTAATCTGCAAGGTTTAATAGACAATTTTGTATTTGTTTCTGCATGTAAATGTTGACCAGCACTGGGGCTGAAACTCATCTCTGAGAGCGTGTATTAAGATTGCTTAATGTTTATTCTCCAATAACCTCTCTTATATTGGTCACCAGTTTTTAGTCTAGATACTGTTTACGGTGTTGCAGCTGTGTAATCCTTATTTGTTGTTTGGAGTGGTTATCCAGCCATAAGTCAACAAAAGCCTTACCAAAGTTATTCACGTTGCCCTAGCTATCTTTCCTGCTTGTGAGCACAGCACGTGTCCTTGGAGGAGGAGCAGGTTGGCCGCCTTCCAGTTTTCTGAAATGTTACTACGTGATGGACCTCGGCAAGCCAGAGCCTTTTAGGACTTGTGGGTGCAAATGGGCTGAGTGGTCTGACTTGTGTGTTCAACCCAAGGAAATGTTATTTAGTATCTTCTTTCTCTTTCATCTAATACAAACGCACAATTTCTCCTTATTTCCTCAATAACTTAAAAATAAAATTTCTTATATCACAATTTGAAAATTTCACTGTGAAAGTCCAGTCTGACCTATACAGTTTCTGATTAGCAAGGGTTAGTTAAAACAGCCCTCTCACAGAAACATGAATTCTCAGCCCTCTAATGAATTCTTTTTAAAGAACTGTCTATTTTCAGTCCTGTTTTTTTCCTCTACATTTTCTCTTCCAATTAGTTCGGTAAAATTTTCTTCAGTTACTGAAATTAACCTTTTTAAAACCCTAGAGGGAACTTTTTGATTGGGGCTGCCCTTTCTTTGCCTATACAAAATAAGAACTAATATTTCAGATGTTCCCCAGTTCCTATCCTATGGCCCAACACATCTTTCTCCCTGGGCCCAAATCCCAGTACTTGATTCTGGGTACACTAACTGCTCCTGCCCTCCATCCCCCTCCACTTGGCTGTAATTCTTAGAAATTCCGGTGATGTTTTTCCGTTTGGCTGTTTAAGAGTCCCATGTGTCTCCTCTACTGAAATCCTTTATGATGTTTTGAGGAACAGTTTTTGTGTGCTGTGATTTCGGTGGTCTGTGCGAGGGGTCCCCTCTCGTGGGCTGTGCCAGTTGGCATATCAATCCCATATTCCTTCAAAATGCTTTGACTGTGAGCCACCAACAAGCTGTATTTGAGTAATTGTGCCCTGAATGTGGTGTGCCAGCCTCCCCTTCCACCCACTCGATCTATCCTAAAAACACTATTGAACAAGTCACCAAGGTTGTAAAAGTTCACGGGCAACCATGCTTCTTGGTGTATTTTCAGCATGTTTGTCTTGCTGATGCATGTCCAGTTCTCTGCTTGCTCTCGCCCTCGCCCAGCCTTGCCCTCAGAGCGCCCCTTTGTGGGAAAGCTGGAGCAGGTAAAGGACTAGAGGGGGAGAGCCATGGCATGGGCAGGGGGTGACAGGCTCTGGCCCGCTCGGTACAGCCTTCAGCCTGAGCTTCAGCTTCCCATCTCTCAACTTTGTGCCCTACTGCTGGGCCAGGCTGCTTCTCTATGTTTTTAGTTACTTTATTTCAGTGTGATGCTCACACATGGCAGCTCGCAAGAGTTCCCTGTAGGTGAGAAGATTGGAGGGGACCTTCTCTACCCCATCCCTGCTGGAAGGTGCCTCTGCCTTTCTGGCAGATGCTTTAACCAGCGCATTCTTAACAATTCGAGTGCTGGGGTTCCACTGCCTCCCTGGGCAATCTCTTCCTGTAATTAACAGACCTGGCTCTTAATTGTTTCTGATATTTAACTGACACCTCCCTTGCTTTCTATATGGCCCTTCACTCCTACTTCCATCTCCAGAGCAGGCAAATGGTGCCTTTTCCTCCTTAAGACTGTCATTTATGTATTCAAAGACAGTTTTGCTTGCTCTTTCAAAAATGTTTTAGCAAGGTGAGTTCATACGAATGTTGTAGGACTGAAGGGTGTGCTTTATGCAACTTTTCTAGGGTCAATTCTGCTCCTTTGAAGCCAACAGGATTTTTTCCCTATTGAACCAGGACTGGGCCACTGTTTTAAATGCTTCTTTTGTAGGTCTTGTACCAGAACTTAAATTCAAAAATAGCTGGTGTTTCTGCCTCAACCTGTTAGTAAAAAGTGCTATTGTTGAAGTGCTGAAGGTTTCAGCACATTGTGTTCTTTAATTACTCTGAGTGTATTTGAATTGTTGGAAACAGCTTTCAGTGCTAGAGGGTGATGGTATCGCTGTCTTAATTCTGATGCAAGGCAGCACTGGAAAGACAAATTAATAATCCCTTTCATTTCAGTTTATTTCACAGTGAACTAGAAACATTGCTCTTTAGTAGTGGGAATTGCTTATTGCAGCAGCATTCTGTAACCATCACTGTGGCTCGGGGGACTCCAATGACGCTGGTTTGTGTAGTGTGAGTTTTGAGATACTGCATATGTTTATCACACGAGTCTTTTCTACCTGTTTTACTCAGTTAAACCTGAATGTGAGAGACATCAATCTGTTTACTGTCTCAACACAGTATAGGCATTTACTGAGTGTATTGGACTCGATGATCTCAAAGATCCCTTCCAACCATGAATATTCTGTGATTCTGAGTATTCTATTTGAAAGGAAAAAGAATTGTTTCTCCTGAATCAGTTCTGCCAGAAAGCTACGATTTTAGGAATGTGGATAAAATGGTACACCAGTTTGGATTCAGCAATATAGATTGTTCCCCTGTGTTCATCACTAAGATGTGATGATTAGTGAAGGCTTTGAGCATTGGGACCAGTTGCCTATCTTGCAGATTAATATGATTTTAAACATAAAATTTTAATTTGGGGAATTAAATTTTTTCTTCCATAAGCTTTGGGGAGCTATAAGGTTAGACTTCAATGAATATGGCTTCTGTAAAATCGAATGTCTGTCTTCTGTAGCTTTCCATTTATTTTTGTAAGATAATAACACTTGCATGGCATTTCCATTTCCATAAGTGAACATTAGCCTAAAAATAAGGTCAAATATACGTCGCGTTCAAAAGCTTATTCACTTGGCGTACGCAAAAGCTTAAATTTCAGTATCTGTGCAAAAGTTTAAGGTGAATGTGGGCACGTGGACACATTTTATGAGTGGAACTTGCAGCAAAGCTGCATTACTGTGAAGCTGGACTTGTCAGGTGTGGGAAGATACAAGGGTATCTGGGTACAAAAAATGCCAGTTTGAAACACAGGTTTTAAAGGTGTGTTTTGTCTGTGGCTTTGTTCTAACGAGCAGTTCTGAAGACTGCAGAGAAGATTTGGTTTGGGTTTTGATAACACTTGTGTGGAGCCAGTTCTCCTTTTTAACTCATTAGGTTAAAATGTAGAAAACTGTGCAATTAACCAGGGCAGCCTGGAGTTCTTTGGAACTGCTGACTTCAGCTGCACTGTCCTGCCACTCTTCCTGTAGATGTGGCACATTTAGGGAGAGCAGATGGGGAATCCCTGCAGTGCTGCCTGTTGAGGTCCCCCTGGGGTGGCTGCCTGTACAGAATCATATCTGCTCGCCTTCCAAGGGGCGTCCTGAGGGCACGGGCCAGCGGGATGGGGCAAGGTGGGGTGTGGGTGCCTGTAATGGCAGATCAAGTGACGTGCTTAAAACACGGCTTAAGAATCCCACTTCTCTTCTTTCCCAGTGTATTTGGGAGGTGGCACATGATGGATACTCGTTTACTCTCCCGACTTTTGCATTTGATTGGGATTTGGCCTGAAACCTGTGTAGCTGCAAGGGCAAGGGAAGGAGGTGGTTCACCAGAAAGCAGTGACGAATGAAAGACCACACTCTTCCTTTTTTGAAGATTTTATTTTGCAAAAGCAGCTGATTTAATGGAACAGAAAAAACCTGTGCAGTGCTTGTGGGTTTTCTGCAGTTTGCCAGTACTTGGCTCTGAAGGGGAAAATGCTGCATTGCAGAGAGGCCTTCAGGCTGTCCTTCAGGCTGGATTCCTGACCCCGTGCTTAATGATGGCTTTGGAGAATTGATGTTACACTTCCCCTGGGATGTTGACACGCAGCACTCTTGGGTCCCTGGAGAGATCCTGAGTTTGCTTGTGCCTTGTGTTGTGATCTCAGGAGATTATGCTTATGGTGCCTGTAACTCAGGGGTATTGAACAGAACAGAAGTGGTCTCTCATTGGGCTCCCAGGTGTGGATATGGTCCCGTTCTGCTGTTGCATCTCAGTTTCTGGCTGTGCTGGAGATGTGCCACATCTTCCTGTGGGGAGGAACCCAGCTGCATCCCTGCTGCATTGAGGAGCTGGCTTTGGGCTTTTCATGTCCATGAAGAGATCATCTTTTCATGCTCCTTTCTTTCCTCTGATTTTCTGCCAGATCACTGTTTAATGCAAAGCATTAATGCCACGTGTCTTCTTCTGGCTGTTGTGTGACTCTGTACTTCTGGTGGAGTGTAACAACATATGGGTTGGAAATTAACTGATAATTACAAACAACCTGAGAACTGTATCTCAGCGGAGAGAATGAACCTTCCTGGACTCTCTGCCTTTTCTGTGAACCAGCAGCAAAACAGTTTCTGCTGGCTGCAACTGACTGCTGGCAAGAAAATCTGAGCTTTCTGATTTCCTCAAAATACTTAAAACACTTGATGACTTGCCTCCTTTGGGCTGCACAACTTCCTTCCTGACATACTCCCTTCCTGGTGCATTATTGCATCTGTTGAAGTGTCTGAAATAAGTAGATTATCTGACGTGGGTAGGAGAAGCAGCAGAATACCAGATCTTACTTGAGAAGGGTTTGGAAATGAACAGAACATTGGCTGCCTTTTCCTAAGGGTTCGCACACCCCCAGCTTGGCTCAGAAAACTCACGTTGCACTGGTGCATGCAGGAGAGACAGTTTGCTGCGGTCATTCTTGTAGCAAAACCTCCCTAGAATTCCCACCTAAATGATATAAACTGTAATAGGTAAAAGCCAAGACTTATACTGTACCTGGAAGCCAGGCGGTGGGCATTGAAGAAGCCTGTGGCCACCCGAGCATGGAGGTTCTTTGTGGTTAGTGAGCACAGAACATAACCTGCCCTGGGCTTTGGTTTCTGGATGCAAACAGTAGGTATTATTGTGATAGGATCAAAGTTGGATGTTTGCAGTAACAAGTGTGTTCTGTATCTCTGACTGAGTCCACATAGTCATCCTTGGAAAGCTCTGCCTCTTGTGATCACCAGTTTTTTCCTTGTGGTGCGTGGTGTGCTGCCTGGTGTTGAACTGGCTGCTGAAAGTAGATATAGAGCCATAACTGTCCCGGAACATGGATTCAAAATCCATGACTAGAGATCTCAGTAGAGAACTGGGCAAGAGGATGATGCATCTGCTGTACTTGGAGGGAAGTGCAGCTTCTGTCTTAGACAAGGCAAGTCATGGGAAGATCCCTCTGCAGTGGTATAGAGAGCAGGACAATCATGTAGCAGAGATCTTGGGTATTAACAGCGGGGATTCTTCAGTGGCTGGACCTTCCCCACACTTGTCTGTTCAGATCCGAGTGTAACTGGTGGGTGAGAGGCAGTTCTGCTTCTGCTTTGCCTGCCAGACAGCTCAATAAGGTCATCGCTGGCTTTGCTAACGAATGCTGGAGCTGTCAGCTTACCCTGGGACTGCATGTGAGGGCATTCAGGATTAGTAATTCATGATAGTTCATTACTCAGTCATGTCCTGCTGTTTAATAAACATGTGGGTTTCCTGGGAGGTGTGGTGAGGTGTTAAATGAGCTTTAAGAAGCCCACAAGATAACACAGCCCATTGATCCATGGGGAGCGGCTGCGTGGTGCGATCCATGGCAGGCTTCTTGTCCAGCAAGGCTCTGAATTCACTGCAAACTCTTGTTCAAAAATGTTTCCATGTGACTTAGTCTTTATCCCAAGAGGTTTAACTAGAGCCCTGGAATATGAATAGCAGCTGTGAGAAGGAAGAACTAGAACATTCCTTATTTAGGTAATTTCCTAATAACCTCCCAGTTCCCTAAAAATAGTGCAGGATAAAATGCTCCACCAGACTGGCGCTGAGCTGGGAAATGGGAGTTGCTGGATAATCTAAAACTCACTCTATTGTGTCTTACTCTGACACTAATGTCAGGAAAGCATTTCCTATTTTTAGCTGAATTTGTTGAAGTGTCTTAAGGATCCTGGATACATAGATATCCATTATTTTGAATAGGACATGCATACCAGTCTCCTAAATCACAGTGAAAACCTCCACCTTCTTCTAGATCAGCATTTAGTATATAGTTAGGGTAAAAGTAAAAAATACAGATCTAAAAATATTTAATTAATATGTAACATGAATAAAGCCCATGTTTAACTTCCTCTATGAAATTATCCAGGTAACTTATTCAGCCCGTTGTAGGCTGAATCTGTTCCAAGGTCTCTGTTTACCTTCTCTGATCTTTTCCAGTTCACTTCCCTCCCAGCACTTAAGGGAATTGCTTCCTGATGGAGGATCTTGCTGCAGCTTTGTGTAGGGCTACGCCTCCAGTGCCGTACCATCTCATCCCCTGTCAAGTGCCCTTGTATTGTTCTTTCTTGACACCACCAGAAGTACTGCACGGTCTGGATGTTGTTTGTTCCCACTTCTAAGCATCAGGTAGCGATAACAATGCTGGAGTGAGTCTGCCTCTACGCCAGAAGCAGTGCTCAGTGGGCAAGCACTGTGCTGGGAACACTGTTCACAAACCGGTTTACTCAGGCTGCCAGCTAAGACCTTTGTCCTCTTGCTTTTCATGTGTACTGGGGGCAACGAGTTAATAATCTCGCATTCGGTAGGCACCAAGAGTAGCTGATAACCAGAATGCTGCAGGAAAGAAAAGAATAGCTGATCTGTGGGAGAAAGGTTTAAAGGCCAAAAGTAGAAAATAAAATTTGAGCTGTTTGTGTGGCCACAACCTTTTTACACAGCTGTGCAAAGGACAAGCCACGTCTTGATGAGATGTCACCTCAACAAGCAAGGAAAGAAATAAGACAAACTAGGAGATGAGAAGAAGCCATGTTGGGTTTGAGTGAGGTTTTATCACAAGCTTCAGTCTCTTGTAGTGTCAGTTTGGATAAGGAAAGAAACCAAGAAAGGATCTGATGCTGTCAGCATAGTGCTTGCTCCTCTAAGAAGTGCTTTCTAGTGGAGAAAAATGTGCCTTTCTGGGTAATGCTTAGGGCTGTGCAGATTTTGGGGCTAATGTGATCTGTTTAGAAGAAGGATCAGGAGCAATTAACCTCATGATTCAAGTGTGAGAAATTTGGGTCAGCAAATGTGGTTTGTTTTTTTTGTTCTTATCCCAAATCCGAAACTCAGCCCCACACCAGCTGCTAGTAAGAAAGTCAGCCCCATCCCAGCTGAAACCATGACAGTCAGGCATACCATTTCTGTGCATGTACTGATTCACTGTTCTTAATTGGTATATATATACACGTTTTGGTTTTAACCAAACTTAGCCCAACAAAACCCCCCTCATTTTATCATTTAAGCTGTACTTCTTCCATACTTGAATTTGAAGATTCAACTAGTATCTGTCTCTGTTTTTCAGGAGCTTAAAACACTGCCTTTGTATTTTGGCACTTATTTGGTGCCTTAGGAGGTGGTGTGAATCCACTTTCCTTCTACATAAACCATACTTACTGATATCTTTTGCAGATTTCAAGTGTTTATTTCACTAACTGCTTCTCATCCTGTTTTAGGGGAGCTTTTAAAGAACATGTCAGGTTCCTTGCAGCCAAACATGAGATCCCTTCCTGGGTAGGGCATCCGTTTCATTTGATGCCTGCAAAGTGGTGACTCTGAGCTCCCCACTTGCTGTGCAGGAATCAAAGGCGATACCTGGGGCTGTGGAGTGGGCGGCTGTAATGCTCAAACAACAAGAAATCTAGAGCTTCAGTTGTCAGGGAACCTGGGCATGGGATCGTGTAGGTATATTATATAGCTCCAGCCCCACGTAACTGCTCTGCCTGTGCCCCCTGGAACACTGTCCGCAGCTGGTCCCGCTGCTCGAGGCCACGTGAAGAAACATGTTTCGTTACAACTTGTTCCAGTGGCTCAGCTGTAGTTGAGTCGGTGTAGGCTTTCCGCTTCGATTCATGTTGTCTACGTTCATTACATCTGAGCTGGGAAGTGTTTCTGCTCACTGTGTTTTGCTAGTCCCATGTTTCTTTGTACAGATAAAATGTCTGTGCTGGATCGCCTTCACTGAAAGACGGGACCTTGCTCAGGTGGGACTGATACCCTGCATGCGTTGTGTTGTTACTGCTCATGGCAATGTGGTTTTAACTCAATAGCAACGATTTTTTTTTGTCATCAAGGGATCATTCAAGTGGGAAAGATGATTCTTTTTTACATGGCCTTCCTATTTTCACTCGTGTTTTGTCCCTGTCTTGTGTCTCTTCTTGGGGCTTCTTGTCCAGTTGTCAGGCTCTGTGACAGTACAAGTAGCACCTTCTCATCCTTGCTTGAAATCCTCTGTTTCATAGTCGGTTTAAGCTGCAGGTCTGTTTCATAGTCAGGTTAAGCTGCAGGGAATTTGGTGGCAAATTCCTTTGGCATTAAAAAATGTGAACTAGTCTCTGCCCCTGAAAGGACAGTAAGTATTAGGTGTGCAACCCCTTCACACCTGAAGAAATCTTAGACCTGTTAGGAATGGGGGAGGTGGGCTGTGAATTAAGGCAGTAACTGAAGAAGAACAGCCACAGCAGGAGTCTGGATGTGGGGGCTTGGACATCGTCTGCCCAGTGTGGTACAGGGCTGGGCTGACAGGTTGGCCTGGAGACTTTGGAGGTAAATAAAGGTCAGTAGGGTCAGGCTGTGTGAGGAGGAAGGGGCTGTCAGGTCTAATGAAAGAGATTTTATCTTGACTTTTCTGTAAATATTTTTTCTGCCTTCCATTTACTGCCTTTTTCCCAGGCACTGCTCTGAACAGTTCAACTTAGGACATGCCCTCTTGGGTCCAATTCCTGCAGTCACAGGCAGCCCTGGAGTAGAGGCCTGGCCCAGAGATATACAGTCTGACGGACACATGGTTCAAGCCACAGGCCTTGGGAATGCCTTTAACTCCTCGTAGTAGGTTTTAGATCCGTATTTAGATCAGGAGCATTTTCGATACCGTGTTGATACACTCAGTTACCAAACAATGACTTTTCTTCTGAATTTCCCATGGGAGAAGTTCTAATGTCTGGGTCAGTGTTAGCTTCCCCTGTACACGTCTGCTCACCCCGTCTCATCCCTGAGAGCAGGCTGCTCCTGCTCAGCCCCAGCCCTGTACACCAGCTCCCAGAGCAGCAGTCACTGTGCATGAGCTGGGGGGCAGCAGAAGCTGAGGCAGAAGGGTGGGCGAGAGGCAGTGCAGGAGTTGAAGCTGAAGCAGTTTTGCAAAACTGGGGAGAGAGGCAAAGTCTGACATGAAGTTACAACTGGCAGTAAGTGACAGTATATTTACCTCCTATCAGTCCTGCCAGTCTTTCCTGCAATAGAAAAGCTGTAACAATAATGGGTCACAAGATGAGAGTGGATTCAAAGGGCACTGCCAAAATCTTAGGTCCCTGCTATAACAGTTTTCTGGAGTAAAATTCCTGGGTGGTGTGAGTATGCTCCCCATGTGCTCTCAGTGAAGGCAAATAAACTCAGTGGTGTTTATCTGTTCACAAATACAAATGCTGTTGAGAAACACTGAAGAAAACTAGAGCCTGGGTTCTCAGAGAAGGGGAGCCTGGGCAAGGCATCATGTAGGTATATTTAAAGAAAGGTGAGGTAGCATCCTTTCTACTTTCAGAGATGCAGGTTGGAAGGCATCTTTGCCTGTCTCTATTGCAGCATGCTGGGACTTTATTAATAAGCTTTCATCTTGAATGCAGTGGTAGAAGCGAGGAAAGCTGTTACCCTTTGCAGTTCTCTGTTTCATCAGTACGTAGCTCTGGACAGAAGGTGACAGCCCTTCTGCCATTTCCCACTGTTTCCAGGTAAGGACTTGTATGCAGTTACAAATGCATGGTGTGAGTCCTCCAGCATCCCACATCGTTGCGCTGGTATGGGCAACAAAGGAGTGGGAGATTCTTGGAAGTCTCCCAAAGTACTGGATGCTGGAGGAGAGTTTCTGAGGTGTAACACATCAGGGTCACAAAACTCTCTTTGTTCACAGCAAGTAATTTTGAAGTTTTCCGCACTCTGTCTTACTTGGGCTCTTTTTTTTCGTACCTCAGGTGAACTATGTTATGGTGCAGTAAAATAAAGGTAAAATCAGTGACTGACATGATACAATCCTTTAAAATAAGAAAAAGAGGGAGAAAAAAAGGCTTCGGAAGCGTGAGAGTAGGGGAAAAAAATAGAAAAACTTTCTATAGTTTAAAAAAAACAACTCCCGAACAAAGTGCCAAACAGTGTCAGCCCTGCCCTCTAGTGCTGCCACTAAGTAAGTGTTTCCCGGCAACATTTTTCAAGGCTGTGCTTAGCTGGTTACTTTTCAAGGCATATTAGAGTGTGGGGTTTCTGCTGTTTGTCTGTATAGGGTCGTGGTGGTGTTTATAGTGTTTTCATGGGGTTTTGCTGCAAGACAACCAAAATCAACCTCAAGATCTGGTGAATGATGGGATTCTATAAAAAAAAACGGAAATATCTTGAGCACCTAAGATAATCATTATGATAGAAATTTAAATAAGCTGCAGTAGAGTAAGAGTATTTATGTGATTTGTGATTAACTGAAGCTTCCTCTCCACAGTATCGAAGGCGAGTACGTTCCCGTGGCAGGCGACGAGGTCACCTACAAGATGTGCACCATCCCACCGAAGAACGAGAAGCTTCAGGCGGTGGAGGTGGTGATTACCCATCTAGCTCCTGGAACCAAGCACGAGACCTGGTCAGGGCACGTCGTCAGCTCCTGAGGTGTCCCAGAGGGAGCGCAGCCGCTGCCTGCATGGTCACTGCTCAACAACTGGCTGCAGGGGACCTGTCCTAAGAATATCCTAAGTATTGTGTGGGAGGAAATACTGCATTGTCAATAAAGCAGAAGTAGGCCAAAATCACCATTTTTACAGCTGGCCTCCAAAAAAAAAAAAAAAAAAAGAAAAAAAAAAAAGGCAATTCAGATGCTAATGAAAAAAATCTATCATAATGTGTTTACAACAAACATATTTTAAAGAGCCCTAGTTTGTGTGCTTGGTGGAGGGGGGAAGTTTGGTTTTTCTTTTCTCTTGTAAACTGATTCCAGGAGACGCCCAGGGGAACTGGGGAGAGGTTTGAAGGAGAGCTCTTCCAGCACAGATGGCTGTAGCAGAGGCACCACGACGCCGAGGCCCTGGAGGTGTGTGAGCACCAGGTTCCCTTGAGCTGCCCTTCTGTAAGGGTCGGGGTACTCTTACTGCTGGTAACGGGGCCTGAGAGCCTTGGCTTGAGAGGGAGAGGTGTTCATTGCTGCCATTTGCTTTCCTCGTGAAAGGAAGCTCACAAACAGAGCAGCTGCCGCAGGGTGGAAAATACCCATCTGGTGGTTACGCTCCGATAGCCAGGGCTGGGTGCCCTTCAGGTGCACGATTGGCAAACGGCACGTCTGCATATGTCTGGGACAGTGTGGTTTTAGAGCTTGGATTGTTTGTGAATTTACTTAGGTGCCTTGATGGTTGATTAGCAACAGATTTTATAGGCCAGTATTAACAAAAAACACAAACAAAAAAACCAAACAAACCGAAATTTTAAAAATTTGCTTCAAGGTAAGTGGTAGAAAGCTGCAGAGTAGTGGATACTTCATAGCCTCTGACTGTGTCTGAATTTAGACAAAGCTGAAGATAACTTTCTTGACTGCGTGTAGTTGAACGTCTGCTGCGGTATTTCACTGGGCAGGCAGAATAACTCTGCTTCTGAAGAGCAAGTTATACGCTGTTCAGGTGACCGTGTATAAAGTACCGTGTGAGTTAGTTAATAGGCTCAGCTGTCTCGGTCGAGTCGATTCTGCAGCTGTTTCCCTGGAAAACTTGCTTGTTAGGATGTGATATGGTCACCCATGCCCTGACTCTTCCTGCAAGACTTTGTGTAGTTGTAGTGCAACTAAATTCGTTCTGTTCTGTTTGTCTTCCACGTCTTTTTTCAAATGAAGTATTTGTCTCTATTATGTTCTTAACAGTGGATTTTTAATGACTTTGCAAATAAAAAAAAAAAAAGCTGGTATGATACTCTTCTGTTAGTTGTGTGGAACAGCATGACTTCAGTTGCCTCTCTGCAATTTTAACAACAGGCACTCGCTGTGATGAAATGTCTTAAAGCTCTTTTGCAGCAGAGTATGTGTTCCAGGTGTGACCTGGGGTGCACAGAGGACAGTAGCTGCTGCAATGGCTTGTTTTGCCTCAGCTGTGCCTGTATTTCAACTTAGTGTATGATCATGATCAGCCTGTAGTGGGGTTTTGTTTGTTTGTTTTTTTTTTTTAATTAACCCTAAGACTTACTAGTTGTGGTTTTAACACTGTCCAGCTTGTTTGAGTATCACACGCTGCTTCCTTTACAATAAACACGACCATTGTAGTGCTGTAACATATGTCTTCAGTCTGTTCTCTGCACAGGTGGTATTGAAGATGATTAGCAGCAAAGAGGATGCAGGTGCCTGCATGTGCACATGTGTACGATGATACATCAGTGTTTTAAAAAGCATTGTAATATCAACTGTTGGGCATTACCAGAACAATTAGGGAATAATTTAGCAAGTTTTCTAGCTGCTTAACACGTTTGTGTATAATATTTACTACTACTTCTGTAAATACATTGATTTTCATTATATAATTCATTTTTTTTTTTAGCTCACGCTACAGAAAGTAAGATGGAAGTGAGAGAGTAGGCACTGTGGGCTGCTTTGCTTTCTGCTTTTTCTCCCCTCAGCAAGACAGAATGTTTGCTTCTCATCTGTTGGCATGAGAGGCAGAAGATAGACTTAGCTATCAGCAGTGGCTGTGCAAGGCTGACTAGCGAGCTTTGGAGATCTGAACAGATGCAAGCACGTGCACACAGATGATCCTATTTGAGGCTGAAAACAAATCTGGGCTGGGTCCTGCACAGGATGTTTTGCACAGGTAACGTTCTGCAAATACAGGAAACACCCATGCAGTAAAGCAACAAAATAATCAGATACATCAAGTATTCGTACAGAAAGCAGCAGCTGTGAACATCTGGCCATCCTTAAAGAGCTCCTGCAGTACAGATGGTTCTGGTCCAAAGTCTGCTCCCATTAAAGTGGTTCAGACTGAAGTAGGCACATGAGAAGGGTTTTATTTAGAAGATGAGATAGTTCTGATGCATGAGGGCATCACAGCTCCTCCTTTTTTATAAGCCCTGTTGGGCATTTTGGTTTGTACACAAAGATTGTATTCTTCCCTTTTTTACTAAGTATCTCATAAACTTGGAATTGGAAAGATTCAAGTAAATAATTTATTTGTACAGACAGGCAGCATACAACAGGTCTGCTTTACTTATTTTATTTGCCAAAATGACAAATTGAGAGTGATTTTTCATGATAAAATGAGAATTTATTCTCCTGTACTAAATTAAACTGTTCATACGCAGTATTACTTTCCTAATGCCAGATGAGAAAAGTAATATTAACAGTTATGCTGATTGTCATGCTTCAACTTGAATTTTAATAGAAACATAGTTTACATCATTTTTCTTAGTACTGAAATTTCATCTACCCTTAACCTCTTCCCAGAAAATCAGAGGTGTAATTAGTGACAGAAATACATTTTGCTACTACACTCAAGTTATTTTAATTAGTTTTTTATAATTTGTTTATTTTTTAGATTTAAAAACAGTCTGCAAAAAGTGTAGGTACCGTGAACCGTACTGTGCATTGGCACCACAACTGTACAGAGGAGGTAACTTTAGCACCAGCTGGTCCAGCCTTTCCAGTGGTGGTGACTCAACACACCTTGCAACCGTGCACTGGAACGTGTGTGAGGTTGGGGGCTTCTAGCTCAGTTTTAACCTCCCACCCCCAGAAAGAAATAAAACCTGTCTCTCTTACTCATCTCCCAAATTTTAAAGAAAAAAAACTGTCTTATAATTCATGTCTTTATGGCATAAAGTAGTATTTAAAAAAAATGCTCTAAAATGTTCAGCTTCCCTTCTGTAATGACTGACTAATGACAAAAAACAATACAGAGTGAAGGGAGATGTTTTGAGTTACTAAGCTGTCTTAACCGTTTTGTAAGTGTGGATTCTAAAAGTCTCCTATTTAAAAAATAGCTCTTCACAGATTCTTCTTGTATCCTCTGGGGATGTGACACTGTGGCCTTCTGTTCTGGAGTCTGTGAAAATTTCATAGTCATTCCCTCCCTGAAAACAGAAGAGGTAAAAAGGAGAAGAGGATTTAGTGTTATTTAGTTTCCTGTCCTGGGGTGGAAAAAGGGACACATGAAAGAAATTATGGAAAGAAGAGAGATGACATATTCATGGCTGAGATGTCTTCCAGAAAGCCAGGAAACTGCAAACCAGCATTCTGAGATTTTGCATGATGTGTTTATGGCACACCTGGGCTGAAACTTCTGCTGAACACCACAAACAGTCGTGAGAACTTCCGCCCGGCACGTTAGAATTGGTAATGAAAGAGCTAAACTCTCAGTGTAAGTTCAGCCACGTGCTGGTTTGGTACAGCGACCCAGGGCTGACTTACTAAAATTGCTGGCTTGTTAATACTAAGGTGTAAAGCTTGTTACACAACACTGTACCAGCACATGGTATTTGTGACTTATGTGCATTATCCTCTTCCCTCCAATTTGGTTTCCTTTGCTTTTAGGTCAGTCATTGTTAAGACTGTTGATGCTTCACTGTTTGCAGCAGTGTTCTGGCCTGGCCTAGCTACTGCTCTGGTGTGACGTTTGTAACTGGTTTCTAATCACAGGAGAGGGGTGACAAGATCCTTTCCCAGCTGGCTCAGGGAACAAAGGCACTGCCACCTGCACGAGCAGAGATCCCTGAAAGCTGCAGCTTCATGAACTACAGGAAGCAGCACCTGATTTTTGTACTTTGTTTGCCACAGTGCTCTCCAGTCAGTCAGTGCAACTCCTGCTGCTTCGAAACTCAGAAAATGCTGCACTGCCAATAATAGGCTTTAAAATCAACCATCTGTAAGCTCTGTGCCAGAGGGACAAGAGATTACTTTTGCAGCTGGTGTCAAAGGGGAAATCCCCCTTTCATTTAAAGCTTCTCTTTGTCTTATAAAACTTGGCCTTTTTAAGTTTATAAAACTATAAAGTTCTTTGCAACTTATAGTTATAAAACTGTACGTTCTTAGAAAACTAAGCCTCTCCTTGTAACACTTAGCCTGATGCTGTCCCTTGGCCATGTTCAGACAGCCTGAATTTCACTTGAGTCTTTATGTTGCTGTTGCCCTTGCTGGCTCTGCTCAGTGTTTTCAAAGGCCCCTGAATCACCCTGCAAAGCAGTTTAGCTCCTTCCAATGAGTAGGGACAGGGATTATGTATAATTTCAGTTCCCCAGTGTGGAGACAGAGAGGTTAGCAGATGAACAGCATTAAATTCAATGGAAAATAAATATGTTTAATATTCACCAGCCAACAAGCAGCATCTATCTAATCTACAATAACAAATAGGATAATGAGTTCTATGTGCCCATGTCACCTACGTTTTTAACATAATTACAGAAGTTCAATTTAGAAAATATATTCCACTATCGAGCCTGTCAAGAGCACTGTGTTCACTTCAGGAAACAGAAAAAGCCTGCTCAGGGCTATCTCCCAGCTGGCCAGTACTGCACTGCCACCTAAACACGGACATCTTCACATTTATATGCTGACTTCAGTTCTTGTTGCCATAAGGCAATGGGTTAGAACCTCCAGGACTTGTGGTATACGACAGAAGCTCTGAAATGTATATACAAAACTATATACTCACTGGCATAGTCTTATCTCCGAAGAAATGAATAGTCTTGTATCTATCGTTGGCAACGATTCCTAAGCAGTACCGCTTATCCCAGCCATCCGGGAACACATCGAAGCTTATCTGGCCTCCTAGGACAGACGTGAGCCAAGAAAACTGGTTTATTGCAAGAACACATCTCTGAGGGGAGTGTAAGTGAGGAAAAGCTAAACTGGGTAAGAGTTGTGGTAGAGGGGGCTTTGAAGAAGTCACAGAAATGTTATGAAACCCTGGAGATAAGTCTTCCAAGTACAGCAAGTGTTTAATAGGGTATCAGTTATTATTGCAGTGATTTACAGATTATTATTTACCCATTAAACAAACATGAGTCTTAGCATGTTCCCAAACTGAACATTTTTTTAAAAATTACATTTAATTTTTTTACTTTTAGAAAGAAACTACATGAACGAATGCAGCCATTGGTGTATGTACAGCCATAAAGTCTTATGCAAAAGACTTTCTAAAGCTTTCAGAATAGAAGAAAGGAGGAAATCAGCCTTTGTTACAAAGCCTAACAGGACAACTATTCCAGTTCCAAATCCTTGGACTTCACCAATACATAAAAGCAAGATTTCCAGTTGAAGCACATCTCAGAAAGGTATTTACAACACACTTTAGGAGAGCTATATTGCCGTTCATTTCTGCCTTAGTGTTTCAATACCACAGCTCTAACAGCAACCACACTTCTTTATAATTCTGAAAAATAATAATGTGGGAGAGGGAGAAAAACTAAAAAAGCATAGAAAATTAATTCCCCCTTATCACTTTTCTCTTTAAGCTTGCACTTGCTTTTGCATTTTCTTTCCTCTTCTTCCTCCCCACAATGCAGCTACAGAACTGAAGAACCGAGGGCTACCAGAACAGTTCTGCTGTAGTACTTCTGATCAGAGTTGATTTGCAGAAACAACTCTGACTAATCAAAAGCATGTAATATGTTTCAAAATGAGCACAATCAGTCACACAACTGACATTAAAAGACAATGGACTCATGACAAGCAATGAAATTCTCTTTGTTGATGGATTTCAATTAAAATGTACCAAACGAAAGCCTAAGAGGAAAAAGAGCCTTAGTCTCGCATGCAATGCCTGCAGCTACCCCCAGAGAGATAACTGTCACACAAATGCACATATGGGTATGTCATGCCCATAAGAGGATATGATTTAAGTGATATTTAAATTAAATGATGTTTTAAACATGATACCTATAGAAAATGTGAGGCCTTTTCCTGCAAATTCTCTTCGTAAATCAGCTACAAATTTCTCTCTTATATGTTCCTTCTGTTAAAAACAAAAAAAAAAACCCAACCAAAATCAGTTACATGCTGTGTTAATTCATCAATAAAAAGATCACCCCCAAAAACACCCTGAAAATATTCCAAGGTCCGAGTACCAAGACTAGTGTGCTACAGCTGTATTTTTTAATTACTGAAAGCACACTGAGAATATTTCTACTTTAATCTGTTATCAACTTGTGAAAAAAATAAGAGCAAAACTCCATACACATGCTATGATATTTGCTTTTCTAGCTGAAAATCTTAGAATACTAAGGAAGCGCGTGCTTCAACTCCCAGTAAAATTCAGTTTTAGAAAGGGGGCAACTGAGGCATAGGAAGAGTCTCAAAACTGGTACTAATCTTCTGATGCCCCGAAAAGGGTATTTCCAGAATGCCTTGGGCTTAGATATCTTTCAGCATCCATTAACCCAGTCCCAGGCAAAGGCTGCTTTCAAGGAATTAGATTTCAGTTTCTGTTTCAGGTCAGAAACAGTTGTTACTGTGTAGCAGGGAACAGAACTGATAGCATGGCTCGATTCATTTCAGCCTGCACCTTTAGCTGTGCACAAAGGAAAATAAACAGTGAATAGTTTGCCCTCAGCTTTTAAATTCTGCTTTAAAGAGTTGACAAGAAAAGTAGTAGTTTTATTGATTTGAATGGCTATAGGCTGGTGTGCTAAGAAGCACTCCTGGTAAGTATGGTTTTATCTATGACAGTTTTTCAGGAACCCTGTGTGTAGGGGGAGGATGTTCCTTACTCTGGATACAGGCTTAAAAGAAACATGAGCCAAACTCACCCCTTCTGCAAGTAATCCTTGTTAACTGTTGTGACAACAAAAAAAATATATACTGTGACTTTGCTGAAGTTTGAACTGAGGAGTTAGTTAAGCCACACAGAAAGGATTAAAATGAAAAAAATTGCACAAAGTATAAAAGCTTTTAAAAAATCATAACCTGGCCATAACTGCCTCTTCCAGAAGAGTTGGATATTTTTCAAGAGTTGTAACTCACTTTATCAAGTTCATAGAACTCAACTCGTTCTTCCTGGCTGCAGCTTCTTCCAATGGGGGACACATTTAGCATCCCATTTCGGAACTCAATAAAAGTGCCCCTGAAAAAGAATTAACAAAACAGAAAAGAGATAAAAAGTTGCTCAAAATACTGAATATCACAAAGAACATTTGTTTAATTCTGAAGACAATGGGAATCAGATGTCTCCTTCAGCCTCTCACTGTACGCATGAAAAACAATATGTAGGAACCAATGCCTCTGGCATCAAGGAGTCTTTTGACTTTTATTTGAACCTGGCAACCTCAACATCACCCTTACTGACTTTTAAAAGTACGATTTGTTTTTAAAAGTACGACTAGAGCATCCTGACAACCCAATTCTCAGCCCCTGGCAGGCCAGTCTGTCAGCTTTGGGGTGAAGCAACAAGATTTAGAGCAATCTTGGCAGTGTTTCCATATGGTCTGACATACGGTTTGTATTCATGTCTGGAGCAGCTGCACCCTCACATGTCACACAGAACTGATCTTACTGCACACTTCTAATCTCTGGAAAACATTATGCTGCTGAATTCCAAACATGTCAAGGAAATATTCCTACTTCCTTTCCTCTTGAATAAAAATGCTCAATCAGTATTTCAAATCCTGTGCTCCAGCTGGGGCCTTCTCTTTGAACGCGTGGATTGAGCTCTGTTTCATGTACACATTGTTCCTAAACCACAAACTATTAATTTCTTGCTGAGCAAAGAGCTTTACATATTGATGTTCAACGCTGTAACATGGAGAATGTGGTGCCACGAGAATGTGGTGCATGTATGCACATACCTTTTCTTTGGCAGCTTGATCTTTGCAATATAACTCAGGCAGTAGTTGATTAGATCTTGAAGTATGTCCTCGCCCAGATGACCCTGAATGTTCTAACAAAATAAACACCATTCAACCAAAGGTCCAGAATTGGAAATTCTAAAAACCAAGTCAAATGGAAAACACAGCCCTTGGATAATCAGGCACAGTTAATAGAACACGAAGAAACATGCCTTCAATAACTAACTCTCAGTTGATGAGCTAACAGCTCTCATTTTTCTTTTTGTTTGTTTTTTTTTTTTGAAACCATGATACCAAACTCTCATTTAATATGCTCCCTTCTAGTACCTACTTTAGAAGGAAACAGTATGGGCCAAAGACAGCAGACCTAAAGAAAAAGTTGCAGTTAGCGTCTACTGTAGGCAAGTGTGAAGAAACAGAGATTGTTACTGCAGCAAACTGGAAGCTGCTGCTCACGTCAGCCATCTCAGCCAGGATTTCTTTCAAAATTTTAAATCTCCATTACTTATATTGAACCAATGAAGGTTGATTAGGGTATCCAGAATAATTTAAATGTTTATATTAATTTAAAGTATTACCTTTTAGCTTATGCAGCATATCAGAATGTGCACTGTGAATTAATACTACAAAGCAGCTCCGAGAGATCTACAAGAAGCTTTCTGAACCCTAGGGCCCAATGGACAGCAGCTATGAAACGCCGTATTCCATAGGACCTCCTGGGCTTGGCCACATTTCCTGTGGATGAGCTGAGGGAAAGGCTGTTCCAGGACTTTCACTGTTCTTACTCCATCAGACGCTCCAGACTCCAAAAACTTTTGGTTTGGGGAATACCCCAAAGAATAAAGCTTAAGCTGAAGATTGTCATTACACGAATCAGAGCAACAAATGAGTGATCTGTTGCAGAAGTAACACAGGAAAACAGCAGCAATTTTGCCCTTAGTTAGAAGGGTGATTATACAGGACTACACTGTAGTAACAAAGCAAAGCCTTGCCTGGAAAATGTCTCTTTTGTGTTACTGGAAACTTCCCACTTACCTGCTTGCTCAAGAATTTCCCATCTTTGTATGCTACAAGACCGTTTTCTGGAAAAACGTAGTCAAATTTTTCAACCACTACAGCCAAAAAAAGAAAGGCAGTGATTTATAATTTCTCTTGTATTTTTAACACGGAATTATCTTACTTATTAAACAGGTCAAAATACAGTAAATGTTACATCACAAAGCATGAAAGATTCAGCAGCATAACATGGAGCACAAGCTCAAAACCACTCTCATTTCTCTCCACATACCTCAGAGCACAAGAAGCCTTTCAGCTCAGTTACCTGTATTTTTGCTTAAAGGCTCTTCCTCTGCTGAAAGTATGTCCCTTTGCATTAAACGTAAGGACGTGACCAAACCCTCAAATGTTACAAATAGCTGGCGCACAGCCTGGCAAATCAAATATTACAATACAGCAAATCAAGTACTACTATTCTAGGTTTGTTTTCTCAGTTCTACTAATCTGCAGGAATTGGCCAAGAGCTGTGAGACTCTCACTGCAGTGCAAAGATGTTATGGCTCACTGGAGACCGCTTGGCAGCCAAACAAATCTCGAGCTACCTGGGCGTTACTGAAGGCCATCGGTGGCATTGACGAGTAAAGCCCACTAAAGATAGACTTTTATACAGAAAAGGAAATGCCTCTCAAAGGGCTAAAGCAAGAATCCATCTCTGCATCGTAACCCCTTTGTTAGCAGAATCGGATCTTTCAGGGCTGAGCGTCCGAGCAGCCTGCACCTGTATGTCACCTGTCACAGATTTCACTGCTGTAACTGTCCCTCAACAGGACACTGAGACACTGCCAAACTCAAACACGGGCTGCAGTTTCTCAGCGCCTGTGAACAGCTTCTAAACCAAACCAGGGAAACACTCAAAAGCAGGGAAGGCGGGGAGTGACCGGGGTTTAACCTCCGTTTAACCCCGCAGCCCCCTCGCAGGCTTGCTTTGTTCCAGGTAGTTCTGGGC
>JAHREE010000169.1:2288987-2343761 GCA_033628505.1 Tringa tobata | reverse complement strand
CCCGGAGGAAGGGGCCGGGGCAGGGCCCTGCGGAGGCCCCGCCGCCATCCGGAGGTTGCCGGGTCTCTTTGGTCCGTCTCAGGCCCTCCCGGGCGGGCTCCGGAGCGATGGCGGCCCCGGTCCGGCCGCTGAAGGGAGCAGCGCCGGGACTGAGGGCAGCACACGAGTTCCCTTCTTTCTTTTTATCTTCTGTTGTCCTCCACGTTCCTGCGTCTGGTTCCCCTTTTGTCGCGCTTAGTCCACGTTTTTCGTTTTTCCCGAAATGGTTATTTGGGTGGTTATTTGCGTGTCAGTGGCAGCAGCCGCCGGGCCTCTCTGCTCAGAAGCCCCTGGCAGTGCCGGTGTTTCCACCGGGATGTTGCTCAAAAAGCGAGGCGGGGGGTGCCGCGGTGTTCGGAGCGGGAAGCTGGCTTTGGCAGCAGCTGCGTCATCAAAAGTGTTTTCCCCCCTCATCCTCGGAGGGATGTGAGCACAGATACCTGCTCCCTAACGTAACACTGGCTTTAGTATAAGGCTGCAGGGAGCTGGGGAGGCTCATGGTAACTGTCTTCAGGTGCCTGAGGAACAGATGCTGAGCTAGATGCAACTCGGTTGTAAAGAAGACTCAGTGATGACCTGTGGGACTATTTCCTTACAGGCCAGGCTCTGCAGAATTAGGACTAAAATCTGCACAGCACCACCTTTTGGGAGATGTCTACAGAACAAGCTCTGGACGGGGTCGTGGAGAAAGGAAGATGCTCCTCTGCCCTGTTTGCAGTCTCAGAACTGGCGACCTAGTGCTGTGAATCGTTACCCTGGGGGACAGCGAGAGCTGTCTGTGTGTCTGTGCCGTTCGGCCCCCGCTGCTGTGCTCCCGCAAAAGGCTGCGGAGGAGAAAGCAGAAGAATTCAAACTGGTCTACAGGTTTCCGTGGATTAAGTACTGCAGGGTCCTGTCCCGACTGAAGCTGTTACAGACAGCCACCACCGTGGTCACGCTGCCTCCCGTCTGCTACCTCTACCTGCAAGACCAGGTTTCTCAGGGTATCCTCCTGTATACCACTGGCATCGCGCTCTTTGCCGGTGCCATGCTGTATGGTATGAGCTACTTTTTCAGACGAATTATTGGGTTAATCTACTTAAATGAAACTGGCCGTACTGTCAAAGTGGCCCACTTGACGTTCTGGGGAAGACGGAATGACATTTACTGTCCCATAGAGACAGTGATGACTTTGGATGAAGTTGGAGATACCAAGGGGGAGCTGCTTCTCCAGTTCAAGCGGTATAATAGCGCGGATATTTTATATTTTACAATTAAGTTTGGCCAGATTGTAGACAAACAGAGGTTTACTCAAATATTTGGAAAACTGGAGTGATACAGGAGCTAACGTCCAGTGATTTTCCTTGTTCCATGTTCATTGTGCTTATTCTTCTGGGAAGTTTAATTAGTTTAGCAAACTGAGGTACTGATTTTCCTGAGCGAAGCCTGCTGGTAAGTGCACTCGGTGTAGACAGGAGAAATGGTAAAGAAGAACCCACTGGATTCGGTGTCTCCGCAGCTTGTGTAAGGTGTGAGCAGCATCTCTTCCGTGTTTGGCACGGCCCCGTGCCTGGTTTCCTCTCACCGCTGCCCTGCTTGGAACAGGCAGGAGGAGCTGAGTCTCTGATGCTGACCCTGCCCTTTCAGCTGGCCTCTTGGAGTGTTTGGAACAGGAATAACTTTTGAAGCAAAATGCATTAACTCTGCCAGACATCCACACTTTAAATTCATTGTTTCTTTTAGCGTATTTGAGGTTGGCTGCGAAGCCTCTTGGAATTAAAACTTGTGTGAAACATGCGTGTGGTAAACAGCACTGGGTGTCAGAGGTACGGGCTCCTGCACTGGTGACACGGGGGTGACTGGGAAGAGGCACGTGATGCTGTGTAAGGTCTGTGGGGTCTCGTGGCAAGGTCTTCCGGGATGTGAATGTAACTGGGCAAAACAAGGGGGTGTGTTGTAAGACACAGTTCAGCTGTAAGTGTCAGTTAAAGACTGGGACAGCGTTTCTGGAGCCTCTCATAGAAACTGCTTCCCCCTTGGAATAAAGGGAAAACGTACCCAGGTGACGGTGCTGTGAGTTACAGGGACAGTCTGGCGTCCTTCCTTCAGTTTGGATCCTAATCATCATCTGAAAACTTGGAAACACTTGTCCTTCTTTGCATATATTCATGTTTGTGTTTGTTTTGTCTGTATGAATGACATTTAATCAATGCTGTAACACTTGAGTTGCAAAAACTTCAGTAAACGTTACAAGAACTATCTCAGCCTACGTGAATGAAGTGATCTCCTGTGAAGATACCACGTAGCAGGGGGAACAAGCCACCTGCATCCCTGGATGCGTTCACTGATTTGATATCATCGACAGCTCTGTTGCCAAATACCCTTTCCAGTCCCTACTTCCAGTCTGGGCTCACCTAAAATGGAAAGAAAAAAGGTAAGACCCCTAAAAGCTGTATTGAATTAAGGCTGAAAATACACGTACTTTGTATTCTGGTGAACTTTCAGGGTTGATGGCCTCAGCACCTGTGTCTGTGGTGTTTGTGTGATTCCTCCTTTTCCAAAAGCAAAACCTCAGTGGGAATGAGGAGCAGGATTTAAACCCATGAAAGAGTCAAACATGAGCAACTGTAACATGTAAAATTCTTTTTTTTTTTTTGAATTGTCAGTAGCAAGTAAACTCTTTCTGCTGCTCTTCGGGCTGTCGTTTCATTTGAAACAACGGCAAATAAACTGTTCCTCACCAACAGAGAAATTTAGTGTGTTCTTTGCTCTCTTTCTTCCTCAGGCATATCGAAACCTCAGTGGATCGGCAGATGCAGGTAAGTAAAATTGCCATTTAAATGCATGGGCTGACCCTGATTTAATATTTATTCATGTTAAACTTTTCCTGCTGGGGGCTCCATTTTTTAAAGTTTTGGCTGATTCTGTGTGCTGCTGCAGCAGCATCAAAAGGAAAAGGGTTCCTTGGCTTAAACACCGTGGCAGCAAAATACAGTGGACTGTGTGCATCCAGCGTGGTTTCTGGAGGCTCATCTGCACAAGGATGTATTTAATAGGCACTAATGATTCAGTTTAGGGATGTACTAGATGTAAAATAAAAAGCCCTGGAGAAATTCAATTATAAATATTTTATTTAAGAATATTGATTACACGAGATGTCATTGTTTATGAGTCTGTGTACAGTTACTAGTTACACCATGAAGTGTAGTTCAGTATTTGCTTAAACATTTATTTGGCACTGTCCACAGTATGCTGTAAACAATATTAACTTTATATGCTTCAGCTGCAGTGCTTTCTATGTATTCTCTAACATGATTTCATCAACATCTTGTACACAATTATACAGTTACTGAGTGTCAGTAAAAATTATAAAAACACCTAGAGTATTCATAATAAAAGTGAAGATGTGGTAAGACTTCAAATTACTGGACCTTTGCTTCTGTAAAAGTACAAGACTTGCTAGAGACATTTACTAAAACTACGGCACTGATATGTTGAACAGACTAAGTCCCAAAATGCTGTCAAATACGGGTCTGGGTTTGACTTGCCTCTTGCTGATAATACGCGCGAGGACAGCGATGACGATGAGGTTTTGTTGAACACCAATTCACCGCTCCTTCCCCCCGATTTCTACAACCTCCGCTCAAAAACCTGCTCAGGTTCTGACCAGCCGGTACCAGAATTCTGGTTTCTGCAGAGAGGTTTACAGAAATCCTGTTATTTTTAAGCCAGCAGAAGCGAGTGTGCTTGAGTTTCCCCCAATACCAGCACTTGAAAAATGAAATGGGAAAACCATGATTAGCACTTCTCAAAGCAGGTAAGAAACCTTTCGCTTTTTGGTAGCTGTATTAAACGTGTCGATCTTTTAACTCTCTTTTATTATGTACTTAAAAATTGTGGTCAGATCCTAATAGGGCAACTGTAAAGTCTGCTGTGATCCCTGGTTTTTGGTGCAGAACAGAAAGTTAAACTTAGTAAGCAAATCCCAGCTGCTGGCTCGCCAAGGGAAAGGAAAAAAGGCACCAGACCTAGTTCAAGTCAGCCTGAAGCAAAGAGTAAAGAAACATCTGAAACGATTCTCTGAAGAGAAACACATTAATGAAGTGTTGACACTTTTTGATCCTGTGGCTTTCTAGAAGCTCTCTGAAGTATCAATGACTTAGAATTCAGTATTAAAACAAAAATAGACTTCTTTTGCATTTTAAGTGTGCAATTAGGACTAGGCCTTCTCTGTTGTGGCTCTGATGTCAGGTAATGGCTAAGGTCAAGCAGTTCTGCTGTAGTTTTACAAAATACCTCAAGTATTCATGTAGAACTTGTTACAGATTAATTTAATGGCTATTCTTGTTACTGGCAAATGGTAAAATCATCTCAAATCACTCTAGATTGCTGAGAGGTGGAAATAACTGCGCTTCTTACGACTCTCTAAGCTTTGTCAAATTACATACTTCAGGGTATAGTTTTCTCTGTACAAGTTTGATTGTAAGAGAAGCGAAAAGTTTTAAAATCCAGGATGAGGGAAAAAAGTACAAATCCCTTAGTGCCCCTTGGAGCCCTGCACGTGTGGCTGAGAGCAGCGGTGCCTCTGAAGCGGAACGTGCAGGCTGAGGGCTGGGCACAGAGGAGCCGATGGCATCCTGATCCAGCGACAACACCTGTGTTCAGGGGGATAAATTGTTCTGTAAAATACTGTACTTGGCAGTGGTGGAAAGCAGCGCTTTCCTTGAAACACCTCTTTTATTGCAGCTGCCATGGGAGAATGGCACTTTCTGTCTGGCAGGCGTGTGGCTCGGTGCCGCTTCCAGAGGCGAGAGTAAATCTGCCGGGCTCACCTGGGAAGCGGACTGTGCCAGGTCATAGACCATCAGATAGTCAGGGCTGTGGAAGTAGAGAGGACTCTGCAATTGATATGACCCGAGCCAGAAGACGGAGGGCCACAGGTTCTACCAGTGCACAGTGTGGGACAGCTGGATGTACCTGCTGGTGACCAGTACCAGTGCTCTGCCTGGGCTGGGGTTGATGGAGCAGCTCGCCTTGGGCAGGATTACAGACAGAACACAAACCTTAGGTTATGACTTTACACTTATCTTGTGAGCAGAGGAGACATGAATTAATGCAAACTAATTTCATAATCAGGTGTTCAGTGCGAGGGAACTGCTTTTTACTTGAAGTTTGCTAAGATGTCACTGAAAATGTTCAGGAAGAGGTGCGCATGGTGATCCTTGAAGATCAGCGTTGGACGGAAACGAATTGATCTGTCGCCACAGCCTCCCAGCACAACACCTAAAACGAGACCAGAGTAGGCTCTTTAGTTATTCCCATCTTTGCCAAATACCCAGAAAATGCAGGTCTTGGAAGGAGGCTCGTCTCACTGCAGAGGCCCAGCAGAGCAGAAGCTGCCTAAGTCACCACTAACCACACAGTGACACAGCACGTGGTCCATGGTGCAAAGGGTCCTTGAGCTTCCAGCGACTCAGAAGAACGCTGTGGGTGCCTCTGGCTGTTCTGTGAAACACTGGGAATGGTGGGACTAATCCCAATGATGGTGGAAAGGCTCCATCCAGCACAGCTCAAGCAGCCTTCCAAGCTGCCGATGCTCTACTGGCTTCTTACCTTTGTTCCTGGCTATTGTAATTAACTTGTTCCTGGTTGCATCATTTGGAGTGTCAAATGAACAGAAGGTGCCTCTTCCTCTCACTCTGCTGATAAGATGGGGGTAACGAGCCTGCAAAGAGAGGTGAGGTGTGTGTGAGGTGTACACATGGCAGCTGCTGCCACACAGGGCACCTGCTGTGCTCTGCCGGGCACCGTGCCACAGGGAGCCCCGCTGCCGCCTCCCATCTGGCCAAGTGCAGCTACACAGGCTGGGTTCCTCACCCAGCCTTTCTCCTGATGGCCCCAGGAACATTCCCAGACCACGGAGCTGGCAGGGTCTCCTCACAAGGCAGATACCCAGCCCAGCAGGAAGCCAGGATGAATTTGCACCCCTGAGCCAGGTAGAGTAAAAGCTTACTTGGAGCTTCCTGAAGTGAGCATAAAGCACCTCGCCTCTAAAATGCACTCCAGCAAAATGGGAATAAATAATCTGAAATGGGGCTAGAAACCAGCTCATTCTGCTGCACTGAGACACTTGTTAGTATCATCTGCTTCACTTACTATCTATTACAACCCTTCTGGGACACTACTAGTTGTATTCTGGCCCTCCAAAGTATTAAGATTATAATTTTTTGTTTCCTCCTGCCACTATGCCTTGAAGCTGTTCAAAGAGCAGAGTGTATTTGGGCTTACCCTGCATGCCGGTGCCCAAAGCACCTTTTCAGAGGTATCTGCAAGCCTGCCCTTAAACGCCCCGCTGATTTCCAGTCTCATGTGTGCTCCACAGCCAAAGCTGTGAAGGAATCTCCCTTAGTCAAGCAAGGGAAAGCTACAATATTCTTGTTTCATGAGCTCAATGGAATTGTAACAAAATATAAGGACACTTTCCTTTAAAAAGACCTTTTGGGACAATAAAACGCTACCTGCTTGGGATAACAGAGACTTGTAGCAAAATAGTTTAACTAGCTGCAGTTCATACCTTCAGATATTTTTGGGGTCACCCTCTATTTTGGATTAAGCTATATAAACCCAGCATCCTTATGTCACTAAAAGAAAGTTTACTTCAATTCAAAATGGGACCCAGTTATTCAGGCTTGCATTGGAGTACCTAAACCAGCAGGTTACCATTATGGTCCAGTTCCCCGCTGGAGTTCCTCAGTCTGAGTGCTTAAACTGGATTAGGTTAGATCCTACCTGATCAGCAAATTTCTCTTTCTTGTCAATAATCCTTCCAGGGGTTTACCTGTAAATCCAGCAGCCCGGTCAGTAGTGCTTTCCCAGCGTGGGTTGCGTTGTTCAGAAGGTCTTCTCTTTTAATAACCTTAATGACTTCAGCAAGCATGAGGTTCTTGGATGGATCTCCAAGCCAGGTGTTGAAAATCCGATAGGGCTTGGGAAAGGGAGGAGAGAGAATTGTGGAACACGTTAGCAGGCAAATCACTACAATAAAGAAAAGCGAGCCATCACGCTGGTAATGCAAACATCTGGTGTATGGAAAAGCAAGCTCTAACCTCACCAACCCCCTTTTTTGTGGTTGTAAAAGTGAAATACAGCTGCCCTGCCCAGCAGAAACAAAGGGCAACTACTTTAAGCTACAAATTCGGTGTGTTCTGTCTTGCTGCTCTGACACCTCACTGAAACATGATACGGAAATCAGCATCTCCTACGCAGGTTTGACATTCAAGTTTATGTTCTCCCCCTTTATATTTTTTTTCTTATTATTTATAATAAGAAATGTCACTAACGCAAAGAAGAAATCTTGCTGACAGAATCCCTGATGGTGGCATACAAGGTCTGAAGGTACCACGTTGCCCTATGGAAAAAAGTGTCAGGTTGTGGTTGGATTTTGTACTGAAGGTTAGTTCAGGAGGCTAAACCCGGTTCTCCACCCCCCACCACCACCTGTACAACCTTTGTGCCTGCCAGCAACTGGAATAGAAGTGAAGGGACGACAACTTTTGTGTAAGCACAGAGCTATGAACCAGCAGCTCCACGTAGCTGAGCCTGTGTCACTGAGGGAAAGCCTGTCTCTTCCACAGACGCTGCAGTCACCCGCGAACGGGCCCCCAACTAGCACAGAGTTTGTTTCATTGAAAATCTTACCGCATTTGGCCTGAACTCCTCTTTGTGGAAAAATCCTCCTGTCATCATCTTCTTGCTGAACGTGACCACATCGGCTGGGTCGTCCAGGCCCCAGTGTTCATGTGCCCAGAACTTCCCTGTGCAGCCGCCTCCCGTCTGCACCTCGTCCACCAGGAAGGCGCAGCCGTGCTGCCCGGAGGGGGACGGAGCAGGGAGCATTAGTCCAGTCATCGGGTAAATACAAGCCAATTACACGCAACGTCCCTCCTTCCTCTCCCTTTGCCCCTCCAAATCTCCCCTCCTCAACCCCACACCAACACCTCTCACTGTGCGTTGCATTTCACAATTGAAAATTTGGCTATTTTTTCAGAAAGGCAATAGAAACATATTTTTTACCCAAATTCACAAACAAAGTACATGTTTATATATCATCTAAGCATTTTTTTTATATATAGCCTTGAACGTTTCTCTTTCAGTTGGACATTAGACAAAAATTTATTGGACTGAGGAAATATGTGCATCCAATGGAAGAGAAAAATACTGTGCTGACAAGGGGTGGCTTGTATCTGAGCACGTAACATGCCTGTAGGTAACTCCCCAAAGTGTTTGGGGCAGGGCAGGCCTTTGGGGACACCAAGAATTATTTTATGTTTAGCTGCCCCTGAGTGAACAGTGAAATATTTGATTACCTTTCTGGCAATATCTCGCAGCTTTCTGAAGAAGTCATCTGAAGCGTGATTGTCCCCACCCTCTGACTGTATTGGTTCTACAATGATTCCAGCCACAATCTTCTTCTTTTTCCTGTACTTTACAATCAGATCTTCCACCTGTAAATCAGACATTTACAGTACGTTCTCCTTTCACGACATTTGCACATTTCCTCCTAGAAAGATTAAATCTCAGCAACAGAACTTCAACTTTTTGTAGACATTCCTGGCTATAAAGGTGTCAGGAAGCATAAGGAATTAACAGGAAGTCCCTCCAGGATTTAACACTGCCCTCTCGTTCCTGAATAATGCTTAAGTTTAATAGTATCCTAAGCACACTGCAACTTGTTGCACTTTTATCTACAGTGGTGTGAAAGCTCTAGCACATTTCAGCTGAGAGTATGCTGGACACCAGCACAGTTTGCTGTCATTCCACATAAGCAAATCAGAAGAAAACAGATTTTGTGTCAGAAAACAGATCTCAGCCAATGTATTAAAGAAGGTGACCTGGTAAATTTGCTTTTTCTAGTTACCACTGCAGATACATTAAAATTAATCAGATTACATAGTGAAGAAATCCTGTTGCTGATAAGGGGCCTACAAAGAAGTTTTAATTAACCTTGCAGTGCTAGTGGCTGCGATTCGTAGTGTCATTTGTACTTGAAATGCCACTTAAGCTTCCAGTGCCCCGGACCCCCCCAGGCTGTACAAAGCAATGGTTTCCGCAGGGTGCTGGGAATCCAACTCACAGACTGTCAGAGAACGCCATCGGCTTTCTATTTTGGGTTTTTTGGTTTTGTTTCTGTTTTTTAAATAATGGCTTCAAGTCTGCGGATTGATTTTTAGCATCACAGTTCCCGCTCCCCACCGCCGCCTCTCGAGTGACAGATCTGGATCCCAGGGATCCCAGCAGGGAATGCCAGGGTTCTGGCACCCGGAGAGGGTTTGCCTCCCTGAGGCCGTTCTCCTGCCTTTCCTTCCTCCTGCACTAGGGAAGGCAGGAGTCCCTGCTGCCGCAGGCAGGGTCAGGGCTTTATGCCAGCCGGCTACCACAGACAGGCTGGAAGACCTGAAATACTGTTACAGGTTGTCTTTGCAGAGGATTAGACACACTGTGCTCTTCTTCTCAAGATCCAGCAGACGAGTTCACTGCGATTGCCCTTCGGTACCATTCAGGTAGACCCTCTGTGACTCAGTGAGCTGGCTGGTCTGAAAGGCAGGGACAAGCTCCTGACTGTAAACAGCAGTGAATGCTGTTTGAATCACATGCTGTTCCAATCCCTGAAAACATCCTTTTAGCCAAAAGCAGCTAATCCTACTAACACTATTCATTATTTCAAAACAAAAACAACAGAAAGCTGCCAGTGAATTTTTTACCTCCTCTAAACAGCGGGCTTCTTCCTGTTGATTCTCTTTCACAAAGTCTTCCAGAGGATACTTTAGCCTTGGAAATGGAGCAATAGGCCAGTCCAGTGATGGAATGTCCAGTTTGTGAATTGCTTTAGAGTGAGTTGTAGCTAAGCAACCTAAACCCAGGAAAGCAAAAATTAAAATAATACCTGACTAGGAACAATACAGGAAAACAGCTACCGAGAGGTGAAAAATTGCCTGACGCCAGGACTGTAGAATTCTCCTAATTGCTCTACACTTTTACTTTATTTTCTGAAATACTGGGCAATTGGATTTAGTCAAGTTCAAGGGGATGGCTCTGGCATTTTAAGCACCAGTTCCAGAAGAACAGGAGAACCTCTGTCTGAACAGGTTGCTCAGACAAGTCCAAAGGCAACTGGTCGCAAAGTTCAGAATTACAGCACTCTTGGGTAACATGTGTAGAACAGGGATCAAGCCAATATAAAATGGTAAAAATGAGTGACATCTCATTTGTCTGTTGTGATAATTTTACCCCGGGAGTTAGATTTTTACCAGTATAGCCAGGACACCTTGGGTATAGAATGAAAATAAGGGACCTTCTGAAAATAGATTAAAAAAAAAATATATAAAATTAATTCCCGCTGTCTCTCAAATATTCTGTTTCGGTACTGGGGGGGCTTCCAAAGCAAACCTTCAGTGAACTTACAGCTTCTCCGCGGGTACTATTTGTCTAAGGGAAACCCCACTTCTCAGAAAGGAGAGTGGGCTGAGAGGTGACTGCAGCGGCTGGCGGGAGGCCAGGGGAGGGGAGGTGCTGCGGGGGCTTTGCTTACCCAGGGTCCTTCCGTGGAAGCCGCCCATGAAGGAGAGCATGGCGTAGTCGGGGCAGCCGGGGGGCTGCAAGCAGAGCAGAGGGGCGGCTGTCAGCGACCCACGGCCGGAGCACCGCGGGGCGGCCACAGCCGAGCTGCTGCCTCTCGGAGCACGCCAATCAGCCTCCTCTTCAACCACCACTAATTGTTATATTTACCCATTTAAACAAATAACATTTGTCGTCCCCTAAAAACTGCCTGACCTCCTAAAGTACATCATTAATACTCATTAATACTCGGCGATTTACACTGTATCATAATATCCCTTCCCACATGAGCTGACACAAAGGCTGAACACTCAGTACAACCACCCCCTGTACCAACTGTGAGCACTCGTGGCCAGGGTGGCCGGGCCCCGCTGTGGCACCGGGGGCTCTGCCAGCAGAGGCCAGGGCTGCCCCGTGTGCTCTTGGTGACTCGCTCTGCCAGGAATAAGAAGGAACCGTGACGAACGACATGCAAACTGTGTACTACCTGAAATTTAATAAAAGGATTGGGCTAATCCCTCTGCCTCCTCTAAAAATACAAATTCTCTTTCTTTATTCCTCTCTGTTACCCTGCAAGCGAGAGGATTGGCACCACTTACACACTGTTACACCTTTAGTCTTGTACTCAGCAACAGGGTCAAGGATCCAATGCTTGTAACCAGATTCTGGAGGATCCCCCACAAAAGGGAGATGGAGTTGCCCTCTCAAATCTGTTCCCTCCCCCAGCTGTACAGAGAAGTCAGCCAATTAACTCAAAAAGGACTCCTAATGTTTATACAGCTGAACTTGGACAAAAAGCAATCATTAATTTTACAAGTCTTTGGTCATCTTGTTCCTTCAGGTCATGGTGTGCCATCCTTTTACTTGTGCTGGCACAGCCATCTCTCTGACAATCCTATAAGCAGCACCATGAAACTTAAAATTCTGAAGACAAATAAAACAAACAAACAGACAAAACCCCTAAAAGAATCCTCCTCATTTTTAAAGCCAAATGAGTTCCCTAATCCTGAGTGAATGAATTGAATGCTCATCACCACAGAGGTGCCAAAGCTCAGTCTGGGACCAGCAGGTTATGTACTTCTAACATGTTTATGTGGAAGAGATTAAATACTCTGTTTTCTGCTATTGTTGCAGGTTAAGATTTGTGACTGGCAAGAGCCAGCTGAAGGTGAATAGGATTTCAGAGGTTTATTAGCTGCATCTCAATTTCCTCATCCTGCCTCTTGTTAACATTTAGTCACTCGAATTTTAACCAACCACTTGATCAGTTTCAGGCCATAAAATCACAACTTCTGAAAAAAAAATAACTAGAAGGTCTGTTATTATTTATAAACTTTTGCATGTATTGATGATCTCCATGGACTATCCATCACACAAGCTGCTCTCTAGCGAATGATGTCATGAAAAAAGGGAAAAAGGGAGATCTTCCCAAGATTCACAGCTTGGAAGGATGCAGAATACAAGCAGCAGGTCTTGATATTTTTTGGGAACGGTTTGTATTTCACCATTTCCTAAATTTACGAAACTGAGATTCTACCACTTCAGAGATAGTAAAGCAAATCTTTCCTCCCAATCTTCCCTTACAAACCCCAGGCAATGGTACATCTGTGTGTGTGGTACAGAACAAATGTTACCTGGTTAATCATGCAAGACTCCAGTTCCTCTTGTGTGACATTATTATGGCCCCTCTCTTTGTTCTGCAAAAAAAAGCCAACAAACCCAACAGATAGTTTTCCTTTAGTTGTAACCAATGCATTTATGGCTGAACCACACATGAGTAATGCTGGTATTCCAGACTAGAGCCAATGGAGAGACTGACTGTGGCTCTTTCATACTGACTGCAATCTGCATTTTCCTTATTTCCTTTTCTTCATAATTTCTAAAGTTGTGTCAATATAAAGTGAAAGCTTAAACGGAGACTTTTAAATAAAGATTTTTATACCAAGTTGAATATTAATAAGATCCTGAACAAGACAACCTCCAAGCCTTACTTTGTTTTACAGTAATGGTTCTGATGATTAGTAAATACTCATTTCTACATCTAAGCCTATTAAAAAAATCTTAATTATTTTACTCACTCTGTACCACATAAATATTGCCTTAAAGGCATTTTCATTAGAGCAGGATCCGCACGACATGGTGATGACCTGTGGCAGGCCCTTAGGAGCCACCTGTCAATGAAAAGAGAAAATTACTCCAAAATATTAAGCACAAATACAGTGCAAAGTGATGATAACACTGAGCAATCCTTAACACCAAGAGCTTCAGTATAATAGGAGACCAACTGTGCCTATGATGAGAAAAGCAAATTTCAACTGCAGGAGAGAGGGCTTGACTCGGTTTTGGTCCCAAGGATCTTCAAATTTAAATCAAGACAAACAGAAGCCACTTATTCAACTATCTCTTATGGAAGCACAGTGAACAGAAGTTTGAGAAAATGTGTTTTCTCATCAATTCTTGAATCCAGGCTGAAAGAGGCAGTATCTGTGCGGAGCAGACACGCTGCCCTCTCATGTTCAGCTGTCAAGTCAGGCACAAAGGCTGGGTCTCGTTACTCGCAGTGGGAAGGCAGGTGGACAATGAACCAGTCTGGAATGGTCCCCACTGAAATCCCTGACATCCCTTGGTCTGCCCCCGTCCCTAAACACACGGTAACTCATCACTGCTATCTCAGACTTACTGATAGCAAAGATTCCTTCAGTCTTTCCGCAAAGTTCTCTGGAGGCAAAATCCCTAGGGCAGGTCTGTTGATAAAAGTGCTCTACAAAGACAAAGGAAGTGAAATTGTTAGGTTTTACTATCATGTGAAAATTATCACGTTGATATCAAGGCAGTTACATTTTATTCTAAATATAAATACCAGCCAAAAATTTGTAGTCATGGCACAAGGAGTTTTAAAACCAGGGAATAACATTCATGTCTTAGAATATGCTTTTCTGTCTAACCCTTAATACTTTATTTTTGCAGGACACCTTAGAAAAAGGGCATGCAAACTCATACTGTCGTTTCCTCTTCAATATTGCTGTTTCAGTTGCTCAGTCTCAATTTTCCTTATACACAGGAAATACACTTTAAAATCTTTACTTGCTTCCAGTTTGTGTAGCTTAATCTAAATTCAATTAGGACAGCAGTGCTTTCTTCCTCTCTGAGCTTCCGGAAAGACCATTTCAGAACACTGTGGTTATAAACATCCACCAGAGGCTGTTGCAATGGGAACTGGGGGGGACAAGACACAGGTACAGCTAAAGAACAAAGGCTGCATCTGAGAAAGATAACATATGTGCAAGGAGCAGCAACACAAAGCTACAATAAAATAGATTCCTGACCAAACCCTGTCTCCCTGCTGGGCTCCTCTGGCATGTACAGTAATGGGCAGTGTGGTGAGGACACCAGCGAGAAGTGACCCTACAGGTTATTACCTCACTACTCAGCAAGACGTGTTTAATCAAGCTCAAGAACATTGACCACGATCCATCCAGACCCATTGGTGAAATCCCTTTTCAGCTCTGTACTGTTTCCATGAAGCTCGCTGCTTTGCAGGTAAATATTCCCTGTTCTGTCACCGTCACCCCTTACCAAGAGAGAAGCGACCCAGTGGAACTGGTTGCCCAAAGAGGTTGGGCACTCTCCCTCCTTAGGGTTTTTCAAGACCTCAGATAAAGCCCTGAGCTACCTGGCCTGCTCTGCGAGCAGGAGGTTGGGCAAGAGACGACCTGAGCCCCTTCCAACTTGAACTATCCCATTGGTCCTATGAACTGGCAACACCAGGATTCATGTCTTTGAGAAAGGTAATGTTGGTGTTGGTGAAGAGCAGCTGGTGGGAAAGCCGAGGCTGCTGCCCACAGGAGCTTCTGGAGACCAGCTCTGGAAAACTGCCTCTCTCTCCCCAGTCCACTAATGGAGATGAATGCGTCATGTTTATGCAATTAATTTAAATTAAGTGTCATGGATTAAAACAGATTCATCATTGCTCTTAGTCTTTGTAGGTAATCTTATTTGATTCACCATGTGCTACTTTTTATTTAAATTAAATTTGTGCAGAAATGGACAAGCTCAATAAGTTTTCCAACTGCAAAGCAGCATTATTTGCCCTCCCTTTTTTTGTTTGTTGTTTTTGTTGCTATTGTTGTAACAAATCATCCTTGAAATTAAAGGCTGAGCTTTGATGACTTAAGTCTTTATGGGCCTCCAGAGGAGACAGGCTGCCTCCCCCAACATCTTCATATTTTCAGTGCAACCCAGGAGTGCACATTTATCAGCAGCCTTCAACCTTTTTCCTCAACACAGGTACTCATTTATTCAGATGTGTGAACATCTGAACCAGAGGTGTGAGTTGTCACACTGTACCTGTAAGAACATGCCATCAGAATTCTTAGGGAAAACCAATGATCACACAAGATATAATAGAATACGAGCTAGGACTTTGTAACTTGTACAAGTGTGTTACTTCCAAAACAATGTTTGTTTCAACAGACTCAAACTTAAAAAAACCAAAAACCTAAGCAAGGATGTTACTGACAGATTAATACAAAGTTTTTGTTTAGTACATATGAGAAAACTTACTTGACTTTTTATCTCAGTTTAGAAGTAAATGTTCATATAAAGTTAGAGGTACTAGGCCATAAATTCATTGTGAATTTGATTATGGGCGGTCACAGTCAATTGACAACATACGCCATTAAGCAGAAAAGTGTATTTTTCTTTTGTTGTTAATGAGATGCTCACTACTGAGAAAAACAGAACATCAACATCAAGCTGCTGTGGTCTCAAATGACAGATGCATATTCTGTTCTTTATAGCTGGCTATAAAGCGGGTACATGGAACATTACAAACAAACCAAACCAAAAATCCCTACAAAAAACCACCAATTCCATCGTTAACAAGGGCCCTACCTCAGTGTGTGTGCCTCAAAAAAGAGTACTTTTACATAAAGCTGGCACTTCATCTGCCGTCAGCCTCCAGCACACTCTCCTGTCTGCAGCGAGGTTTGCACAAGTGCTGGCTGTTCCCAGCGCTGTGGCCACAGCCTGAAAGGCCACCAGCCATCCCCAGTGCCCAGGCAGGCACGGAGGAACCGGCTCAGTGCCACCCTCTCTGCTGAACTAGCCCGGGCTCCAGAAAGCACAGCAGGGCACCGAGAACATCTCTGATGCTCATCCGTGATACCAGACCTGCCTTTGATAACTCCAGCATTTCTAGCTGTGGTGTTTTTTAAAAAAGCATGACATATTTTAGTTCTGGGGAAGGCAGAATTCCTCATCCTGAAGAAACGGGTACTCCACAAAGCAAATCAGCTGAGGGCACTCAAATGCCTGCACTTCTCTGACGTGCTGGCTCAGGATTTACACTCTGCAGGAGTGAGCCAGGATGCTCTTTAGGAAGGGAAACGCAGGCGTGAGAGGGAACCAGCCCCCAGGAGCTGTGCCCTGCGGGCAGCCTGGACACCCGCTACTGGTTTGCAAACCCAGGGTCTCAGTCACTACAGACAGTACAACCAACAGGGATCTACTGACGTGCAGTCAAAAGCCAGTGAGCTCAGTTTATCCACGTACTTTATACACAAGCTATTGTGCCAGTTACAATTGAAAAAAAATTAAAATACACAAAAATCATTATGGAATCCAAAACTTCTGTCCAAGCAGTGAAAAAAAATGAAGGCTGAAATTAAATGCAACTTCATTTCAACAATTTCCATAATTTAATCCAGTTTTTTTTCAATCATTATCAGTATACTGTTAGGAAAATACTTTAGCTAAGCAGCACTTACCCTATTTTGAAATAATCCTGTTACTCTAGTCTACTGATTTTTACTTTTCAGGGACATGTCAGTGGTTGACTACAACTTGGTACTTAGGAGATGAGAACCAGCCATCCTCCTCCTCCCTGCCCCCCCCCCCCCCAAAAAAAAAACCAACAAACAAAACCAACCCCAAAAAGCACCCACAGCATTCCAGATTTATGGCACCATTTTCATATTCAAAATACTATATGCTCTCTCAAGACTTGTGCTTGCTTTCACTCAAGAACATTGCTAAAATGATTAATTGGAAACGCTATGCTTGAACTATGATTTAAATCTGGCTGCAAACATATCAAGTGCTTGTATCACCCAAATGTTTACTTCTTGTAAAGCTTCACAGAGGTGTCGGTGTCTTTTTAAACACTACTGAGCTCTTTTTATCTAGTGAGAAATAAAGCAAGCAGATCCTACCATACTTTAAATTGAGTCATTAGGCATTCATTATCAGTTTAGGAAAAAATAAGTAAGGCCGCCACAAGGAGGGAGAAGACTCTTTCAAGCACTTAATGTTTTAATTCACTTACCAGGTTCTGTGGCTGCTGTAGAAGCTTTATCAGAGATGGATGGCTGTAACCTAATTAAAAAGAACAAAGAAAGAAAACAGTTCTTTCTATCTGATTTCAATAAACTTACATAAAGAGTAACAGAGAATAACCTTATTCTGATGCTTAACTTTCTGAAACTTGTGTATGTTTTAACTATTTATAATAGAACTTCTTTCAACGTAGGACAAACCCCTCCTTTTAAAAATATTATTAACTGGAACTTTGAAACAAATTTGGTGGCAGGCAACAGCAAAACGTATTTTAGTACTGAAAGGTAAAAATTGAATACATAAAAAGAAATGAACATGAATGGATCTTTTGCCTGATGAATGGATAGGGCCTGACTGAAACATCACAGTTTCTACCTCGTATTGTGGGCCTGACATTAGGAAATGTTTGCTCGCTCTCCTTTCCAGGTTTCCCACGTAAATTTGGTTTCTGTACAGTATAACGTGAACCCCTCTTCCTCAGCGACGAGCAGGAATCACTGCCTGCCAAAGCAGCCCACGAGCTGTTGTTTCTGCCAGTCACCATTTCGCTGTGGTTTAGCAGTGTCCCCAGTTCCCCTGCCCGAATCAGGCTGCTCTCCGTTCTCGCCCACCCTCACCCCGCTCTGCTCCACCTGGAGGGGTCTCTCCAAGCACCCACCACCCACCCCGCGTTTCAGAAACGGCTCCTGACATCGGATCCACAGAGGGAGGCTCCCGGTGCAGCTGTGTCCATTTACAGCAGCTGGTGCTACACCTCCAGTCTCACAGCAATTTTTTACCCTCCCTGAATATCAGACTGATCTTCCAAGCACAATAACAGAGCTTTTCTCCTCTCACTGTGCTTGTTAATTGATGGGATTTTTCCTCATGGTAAAATCAACTTAGAAAAGTATATTCCTCCCTTTATGCTTTTCTTCCATGCAGTTCCCCAGTCTTTGGCAGCTGACCATAAGAAAGAAAAGCAAAACCCCACATATTTACTGATTTCCCAAAGAAAGCTCATTTAGCAATTGTAATTTCAGTGCATTATAACGAAGTAACAAAATACTAGCAAGGGCTTTCTGTCCCTCGGCAGAGCCAGCCGGACGGTGCAGGGTAACCTTGCTGGCACAGCAGAGCTGTTCTCGGAGATGGTTTTCCTGCCGAAGCGTGCAAGGAGCACATGTTATGGCAGACCCAGCAGGGACAAGCCCTGGGACTCCAGCAGAGTTTTGCCAAGGGCTTGAGAGCGCTCCTTGACATGTGTCGCAGTTGGATGGCGTTCACCACCAGTACCCTCTACAACACTATCTCAACACTCTCCCTGAGCAAGGCACTGCCAAGCTTGTTTTGAGACATGGATGTACTGGCCTCCACTTGGTCTAGGCTTTGACGTGTACGTACACTCACATCTATTTGCATGCCTGAAGATGTGTATCCCACCCCTGCACACCGCAGGGGTTCGTGCACAATCACTAGCAGTCATTCCAAGACGGAGAGGCTGTCTACAAAGACAGACATACACTTGAAACTCAGGGACTAATAAGCACCCAAATCTCTAACCCACCACTATCCATCAGTTATTCCAAGACATCTGTCTGGAAATCTTTCCTTTTCAGTCACAGATTTACACACCTCAGCTGTGCATCACCATAAAAACCCCGGTTTGATAAACTGCTGTCTCCTGTTAAAGAAAGACATTCTTCACTTTTCACTTCCTCTCATGACCAGCTGTTTTTTCCTTCCCGTTTTCCTTACCTTGACAAGCTTTTAGTTGGAAAAAGATACAACAATTTATCATTTTTACACAGAAACATCAAGCTACTAAGGATGTTTCAGGTTTAACACGAGGGTGCTTAATTTATACTCATTGATGTTCTATGGTGTAAGTTGGTAAACCAATGTATCCCATGTAAAAAAAAAAAATCTTCACCAAAGGAGCCCAGGAAATTTAATTTTAAGCCTGATTTCTAATGTATGAAATGCCAAAGCCAGATATTAACATCATATTTTACATTCCCTTGTAGAAACAGTTGGAAACCTCATCTTCCCTACTGCTTGAGAAGTCAGACTGCTCTAATTTTATTAGAAAAGCTTATCATGGCTCTGAACTCCTCATTCGAGTTGAATGACAATACCCCTGATTCAGTGGAGCATTAGGCTACCGCGTTAACAAATCAATTATGAATTCCATTTTGAATATTTTAGTTCAAAACAAGGAAATATACAGATTGTTTTAACTGCATGTCATGCTGCAAAGAATCTGCTAAAATTATTATGAAGATAATAAAAGTGGTTATTTGGGACACAGACAACTAAATCCACATTGCATCTGCTGTCACGGGAAGAATTGTTGCTAGGCTGGAGGGAACGAAAGCTGTGCCACCGAGAGCTGTAGCTACTGCTGAGAGCACCTTTGAGAGTATTATCTACTGTTTTAGAAATCTCCAAACTAAACCTTACAAAAGTTTGTTATAAATAGCTACCATTGCTTAGAAATCTTAACCATTAACTGTGGTATTGCCTGTAAAAACGTGTAATTCTGTTGCTGGTGTTATGATGCATGAAGAATGCAGAGATTTCTGCATCTTCTCTCATGTAACACAAATTCAAGGCTTCTATTACCCATAATGTACCCTCTCCCATCCACCTAAGATGTCTCTCCCATCTCTTCACTTCAGGCTGAGTGGACCGATCTTCCTGCTAACACTCCCTGTTCCTTCTGCTGGTGCAGCCTTAAACAGGCCACAGGAAAAGGAGAGAGAATCCCTAAAGCCCGACTGTTTCTGAGTGAGTAGTTCTACATGAAGGAAGGTGCTGCACTGGTACGTGGGTTCATAGCCATAAAACTAACACCAGGAAGAACTAAGCGGTTAAATAACGTATATAACTATGGTAGACAAAGTCAAAAAGCTTTGGGCCAAGATAGCAAAACAGACAGTAACTTGTTTCATTGTCATGACCAGCGCAAGGGTTTGTAGCTTTACAAATCCACTCTCAAATACATTCCTACAAGAAGTGACAGAGCTGGCTCATCAGAGAGGGGCACCTGCTTCATCACTCTTGCCGTGTGTCTAGATCAATGTGACAGGAGAGTACATGTCCTCCAGGCTCAGGAATGCGCCTGGCTGCAAAAGGAAAAAAAAAAACTGGAGGCTGCTAAAATAATGAAATGGAGAAAGCCCCAGGAATCCATGTGAACTGAGCAGGCTGCTGTCAATAACAGCAAACTACACCTCTTCCCAAACAACAGCAGAGCTTCCCAGCACTCAACAACGGATTGTTCCATTTGCTGTTCCAGGCTGTTTGCCACATCGATAGAATCCTCTCTTGCATTTGGCTCACTGGGGTTTCTAACTCTATTAGGCAGATTAGATACAGGTTTAAAGGAGTATGTTGTGCTACGACCTCCCAAAAATCATTTGGTAAAAAACTGGTTTAATTTTTGTTTTTCAGCAAGAAGCATCCCAGAACATCTTTACCTGGAGGTTTTTTATACTTTAATTCTTATCTCTCCGCACAGGCACTTATTACCTCTCAGCTGCTGCTGACAAATACATTCTAGTGTAGCAGATCATTATTAAATCTTGGGGAGTTCTGACAGATTCATAAAAGGTTTTATTGGATTTGCTTGCAGAGAGATAAGCACAGATGACTAGCAAGCACCTTGTGATCTTGTTTTGGTGTCCCAGTCTAGAACCTAACTGTCACCAAGAGGGACATTTATGAGCAACCGCTGCAGCTTCAGATAGTCAGTCTTGCCATTCCGTACAACTTAAAAAAAATAAAAATTAATGCTGTGTGTTCACTTAGATTTAGGTCAGCATGTAAGTATTGAATTTCCATTTACTTCTTGTTGCTACAGATCATAGAGCCATTATAGGAGAAGCTGTACAAAGCACTGTACTATAGTTCCTTCATGACTGAGGAATCATAGAATGGTTAGAGTTGGATGGGACCTTAAAGATCATCTAGTTCCAACCCCCTGCCATGGGCAGGGACACCTCCCACCAGACCAGGTTGCTCAAAGCCACATCCAGCCTGGCCTTGAACACTTTCAGGGATATGGCAGCCACAGCTTCTCTGGGCAGCCTGGACAGTGTCACCACCCTCACAGTGAAACATTTCTTCCTAATCTAATCTAAATCTCCCCTCTTTCAGTTTAAAACCATTACCCCTCATCCTATTGCTACAGAAAGAGTCCCTCCCCATCTCTCCTGTAGGGCCCCTTTAGGGACTAGAAGGGGATATAAACTCTCCCTGTAGACCTCTTCTCCAGGCTGAACAACCCCAACTCTCTCGACCTGTCCTCAGAGCAGAGGTGCTGCAGCCCTCTAAGCATCTTTGTGGGCTCCTCTGGAGTCACTCCAACAGGTCCATGTCCTTTTTATGTTGGGGACCCTTTTCCTTTTTGAAATGCTTCATAAAAAAACAACTGACTTTCCCAAGCACTTGACGAGTCTCTTGTTCGGTCCCCTCAGCTCAGCTGATCTGCCACCTTTGCTACACTGAGCACCACAGTTCAGTGTTCGGTCTTTTTTCATACTACTGGAGTTCACCTGGACTAAAGCATATAATTTAATGTTAAAACGTTTAAGTTATGTTTGTTAATGTTTAAAACAGGAGCATACTGTTACAGAATCACAAGGTACACAAATCCAAACAAAGACAACCTAAATCGCAGAACTTGCATATTCAAATTAAGATTAATACTAGAGCTTCCTCCAGGTACTACTATGTATTTCAAGTGAGCTGTAAGTATCGAATTTTTAGCTTCTTCAGCTATTCAAAACCACCACTACATAATACACAGCAGTGAGGTGTACCCTGATTGCAAAAAAGCATACATTATGTCAAGCTTTGGTTTTTTTAATCAGCCAGCTTCTCCAGTAGTGACTGAGACAAGAAAACAACAGCTTGAGGACAAAAGCAGAAAGTTTTGGTATAAATGTCTCCTACCTATTGGGATGGATGAAATCTGAGAGTAGAGATCCAGCATGCGATTGCCGTCCACATCTACTAGGTAGTTCCCTCGGCTCTCTTCATAATTGCAAAAAAAGTGTACAGCTTCTGCATTCTTGAAGGAAAAAACAAACAATGCTTTAAAAAATAGCAGTGTGTAGAAGGTGCAACTAATGGTTATGCAGCAAAATCTGATAAAAATATGTAATGATAAGATAAAAAGACAGATCGTCCAGAGAAGTGGTCCCCATCCCTGGAAACATTCAAGGTCAGGTTGGATGGGGCTCTGAGCAACCTGATATAGCTGAAGATGGCCCTGCTCATTGCAGGGGGGTTGGACGAGATAACCGTTAAAGGTCCATTCCAACCCAAACTATTCTGTGAGTCAATGATTCTATTCATTGCATGGGAAGTAACTGTAGAGCTATTTTTATAAAGAGGGACTGTTAAAAGGGCAAGCATGCACTTTTTTACAGAAACGAAGAACAGACTTTGAGGAATTCCTCATCTTGGGAATGCACTTAGGCTGACATACTTTGAAGTTCAAATATACCTATGTTTGCACTAGCCACTTAATAAAAACTCAAAAAGAACATATAGTGTTTAAAGAAAAAAAATCACCGATCCCACCAAATAATTCTGCAGTATTCAAACTATAGTAAAAAAGATTTTATACAAATGCACACACATACCAGACCCCACATACTCAGCATGCAAACTTGGAGTCAGTTTCACTTTTTTTTTTTTTATGGAATTAAACATACCAAATGGGATTTTAAATCAAGTTTTGAAATCACAGTGTTAACACACTCCAAACTCAGAAAATGTATCAAATTACCTGAATTCCATTCAGCTGCTTCATTAATTCCTGCAGAAAAACAAACACCAAAGAGTCTCAGGTATGTAATTACCAAATACTGAAGAGGAATGTATATTTCTTTTTTATGATCACAAAAATCATACACATAACTTGCAGTCCTATGTGCTTACCAGGCAACTCTACTTGCCACATGAACTCTCCCAGTGCATCCTGCCCATATGACAGTCAGAACTATTAACTGTGGCTCGCAGAGCTGCATGGGCTGCATACACTCTGCAAATGTAAATCTCCAAAAGGAGAAAGCTGCCTCTCCTACATTGATCAACTGAGAAAATGAGAGAGAAATCAAAAAACAACAGGAGCCAGAGACACACAGAAGGGATACTGGCATATTGGTTGCAGAAAGACAGCTTGTTTTCTTAAAAAAAAACAAAAGCAAACACCACACATATAAATACTGACTCTGCTGGAATAAAACAATGTCCAACAAATTGAAACTCTTGCTTCATTTCAAAACCAAAGCGTTATTTCACACCATTAAAAGCCAACCAAATTTCTGTTTCAGCAGGAGTACAGGTAACCAAATCTGATGAGATGTTTCATCAAACCAATGCTCTTTTGCTCTCAATTACTTTATAAGAGAAGTTGGCAGTTGAGCTCCAGATCTCTGTCTCAGAGAGGGGCATTTCATTCATGAGCTTTTCTTTCTCGGCATCTTGATAAAAACGGGCACAGACTGTTGTGAAATGATGTTTACTCATACCAGTTTTAAGGTTTGGAATGAAATTTGTTTTCTAGCAAGTTAAACACAGCTAAAGAAACAAATAATAAAAGCTACTATACTTTGGGAACTTACTCTAGATCGTGGTCCAGGAACTTCTGTCTTCATTAGAGGTCCATCATAATCAAAATCCACATCAATTTTAGCTGCAGCTTGACTGATGTACCTGTGTCCTGTAAGAAATAATAAAAACCTGAGTACAGACCATATTTGCTGTGCTCTCCTCTCAGAATAAATATCCATACCTTACCTGACTGAGAACACTTGACAGATGAGACCAATTACATTGTCCTGTCTGCAGTGAACTAAATATCTCATCTTTGACAAGTGTTAAAAGAAAACTAATACCACTGAGGCAGCTTTAAAAAAAAAAAAAAAATCAAGTGAAATGACAAGGCAACTCTAGAGAAACAGAAGCAAACCCTGTTGCAAAGGACAGGAGGACTATGAGCACATCTGTTTCCATCTCTGCTGCTGAGTCTGCCCGTTATGCCGTGAGCAAGCCTTTGCCGTAAATTCCACAGGTGAAAAACACTGTGATGTTCTGCAATAGCCCAAAGAACACCATTTGGGAAAGATTTGTCTCACAAAGGTAAACAGCTGTGTTTAAAATAAATTCAAATCTCACACCAACCCAGCATCTTGCAGTGCAGCTCTGAAATCTGCATCAAAAATAGTAACAGTTTTTCCTGGGATCCTGCCTCTGACCTTGCTGTTCTTTATCCCCTCGTGTAATTGGGGGATCATTATAAACTTGACATCTTAACGAAACCAAAAGGCAAAAATCTCCTGTGCTTCATCAGTAACAGGCTCTGCTTCCATTTCTGAAGAAACTAGAAGGGTTTAGGCATACTTCATATGACAGAGACAGTTCTGGTAAGCATATATTCCAAATACGTATATATTCCATTGCGGGCATTACAGGGTAATATAGGAATTGTACATTTGCAACAAAGGAAGCACAGACTCAAGAACTCTATCACGGTGACCAGCAGGAGACTGTGAGCTTGCCCTGTACACAACAAACTGACCTTAATACACTTAACTTAGGGGTATGACACTTGGACCAGATCAACACCCAGAAGATGAGGGCATAGTTTATTTTAGTCTGTGATAGGCATTTTTAAGTTGGTGCAATTTGGATAGCCCAGAACGAAGATCCTTAGGTCTCCTCCTCAGTGGAAAGCCAGTTCAGGGTGCCTCGCTCTCCACTGGCAGCCAGGTGATCCCGGCTCTTGCCGGGCTGGATTCGGAGCAGCGCAGTCTGAAGTCACTGCTCCCCACCATCACCCCATGCTGGGGCAGCACGGCCCGATGCTGAACCGACACAACGCGCCTGGTCTGGCAGAGGGGCAGAAGAGGAGACGCCAAAATTTTCAGTAGGGATTAAAGACGTTTGCCTCAGTTTGTGCCAGCCCAGAGGTCTGAGACCTCTGAGAGGTCTCTGATTTTGAGAAACTTCATCTGAAAAATCTCAGCCCCTTGAAAGCATCTCTAACTGTGCACTTAAATCCACTGCTCATTTTGGGAAAACTTAGTCTGCAACGATGATTGTTCTCCTCAGCTTTAATTCCAAGTGTTATATCTGAGATGCGTCAGTGCCTCTCCGCTAAGCTATTAATAGGTCTCGTTACAGCAACGCCACTTCATTTTTGTGTCATTCTGTTTAGCACTCATGTAAATTGGGGACCGCATGACAACTGCTCCGCTGGGGGAAAAAGCTACCGCATATAAAAGATGAAAAGCAACACAATTCATAGCAAATAAAGCTGCAGATTTATCAGACATGCTCTGAAGTCTGGAAAAAGAGACCAAGGTAACCTTTTTGTGCACCCTGCTGCTTCCCCAATGGAGACTGCAGCAACCCAGCAACAAACATTTCTCCTTCTCCTGTGTCCTCTTCTCTCCCTCCCCCCAGGCTCCGGGTGCTACTTGATATGATAGAAGGGAAAGCACCAAGAGAGGCACAGAATATATAGGACATTTTGGTAGTTGGCAGGAACAGGAAAGATATGGAAACCCAGCAGCATACTTGGAATTGTTTGACACAGCTGCAAATGTAAGACAGGTGAACTACAACCCTCATGCATGGTCTTCCTCCTCTTCTTCCTCCTCCTCCTCCCCAGCCCTGCCTGGAGCTCTGTGCCAGAGACCCTGTGCTGCTGTGTCCCTTCCATCCGTCTTGTCTTTTTAACTGAGTTCTCATAAAAATGCACTTGTTTGGACAGTGATTAAAGATCTCTTCTGTTAACAACCAAGCCACTCCTGCAAACATGCAAGACCGCCAGGCTCTAAACCCAAGACCAACAGTCCAAGATTTCCTGGCCATCACCTGTGAGGAGTGGATAATATTTTCCTTCTTCCACTCCTCTAAAGGATAAGCTGTGAAATATTTTAACAGATGAGGGTTCTAAGTTAAACACAAATCTAATTATTTCTCTACGAAAGTTCTGCTGTGGATATCACAAAGGGCACAGTCTACCCTATGAAAACACACATATTTACAGAGCTGTTCCACGGGGAATTCATTTGGAGAATATTCTCCTGTTGTCCTAACTTGTTTCACACCACAAGTCAAGAGGAGGTTGCTTCCATCAGCCGGGCTGTGTAAGTAACACAGACCAGCACAAGTCAGCCTGCTTCGTAGATCATCATCATCATTTTGGTCCTGTTTATGCCACAGTCTCTCTTGCACAGGTATGTTGAACTGCACAGCTCGTGTCTATCAACACACAGGTTTTCATACACAGCAAAAATTAGCCAAGTGAAACTCAAACATACAGGTCTCCCCAGAAGAAGAGTTGGTTTAAAGATCATTTTATCAAATTGGTAATGTTGGTCAAATAGTGAGACATTATTTTTTTAAATAACAGCTTCAGGAGCAGCTTATCCAAACCACAGTAATTTTCAGTAAGTCAGCGAACCAGAGCCACCTAAAAAATAAGCAACACAATTGACAGGTTTCCCTTCATTGCCTGTTATCTCCTAAAGCACACCGCACGTCATCATGCTCTACCAGCAAGTGATTTCTAGGCTGATTCACTGATACAAATTTAATTTTATACACTTGCTTTCAGGAGCCCACAGAGTAACTCATTTTATTAATACCAGTATAATGGCAGCTATACTGATTTATTGGTCCTTACAGTTGCCAAAGAGTTGTTCTACCTCCTAGTTCAGGCAAATGCTATGGTTAGAATTTGAAGGAACAGCTTGCCATAAATAAAATGAAAATGCCCTGTGTTACCAGATCAAAGGATTTTGAAAAGCGGGTGTTTTTCCTTCTGCTTAGGTAGGAATGAGGATGAAGAATACTGGTTAGAACAAAATGGTCAAAAAAAAATGTAGTCTCAACAGACTAACAAAGACTTTGAGCCTTTGATGACAAAAGCTAAAACCCAAGTGGATTTAATCCTCAAACTTTTTAGTTTTTAATGAAGCTCTTCTCCCTTTGAGAGTATAACAGAAATGATTGGCACAAACTCACACAATTTCTAGCAAGGTCAACAGATTTATTCCAAATAGCCCACTTCACTACTCATCAGATATGCATACTTGGTCACAGGGTTGGTTAAAAATAAACAAAACAACCCAAATGTTATGAACAGAAAAACATGGTTCTCCTCCCTTCCCCCCTTTTAACTCTTTTTTTTCCCCCTACTCTTATCCAAGGAAATTGGGACTCTGATCAGGAATGTTTATGATAGTCTAGTGGCCAGCTCCTGCAGAGCTCAGTCTCGGTGTCACCTGCTGTGGCACACACAGCTAGAGTCCGTCCCCTCTCGCATGGGCCAAACCCAGAGCTCAGGCTGCTCTCAACAGGCACAGGCATAAGAGTCCTGGTGCACGATGATCCGGCCACCCTCTGCATGGAAACTCATCAACTTTCTGGCCCCAGAAACTGCCACGCTGTGTCCTGTGGCTCTCCTGCAAAGGCTTTTCCAAGCACCTGGTCCCCGTGTGATGGGAGGGGTGCACCCATACCTGCTTTGGTTGGCCTTGAAGAGGATGGCAGCCCAGAGGCCGTGCTCTGTCTCTCTTGCTTCCCCCACCCCAAGTATCAGTATCGCATTCTCCCAATGATGCAAGTAAATCAGATCACCCCCCACAGTGTTCCATCCCCCAGTAAACTGCAGTGTGCTCTGCTCAGCTGGCATTTCTGCTTTGAGGGTACTCAATGTACTTTACAACTTAGCCCAAATTATTCCTGTTTGACTTTTTAAGATCAACTTACTCTGCAGTAGAAGCCCTGAAGTCACCCCGTAACTCAGGCTACTCCAATTTGATACCAATGAGTTTAGACGTTTGCACTTCAGGTCTGGGTTTTGAACACTGCACTTCTCCCCTCCAAAAGACAGTAGAGATGGGACAGATAAAACCTGAGATTCTTATTATGTCCAACTAAGGTATTTTCAAGAATTTGGAATCCTTGGTGGCTGGTCCTTTAGTGAACTAACAGCATTACCTTTGTAATAAAAGACCTAGAACACAGAAAGTGCCACAAGGGTCAAGCAGGACCCATATTTCCCCAAATGGGGGAGCTGAAACTCTCCAACAAATCTCCACAGCGTGCATGTTCATTATGACTTTGTCGCTGATGTGTCACTGTCACGTATGGACACATATGCACGTGACAGCCTGTCGCTGTTGATACTGATGTACCTGCACTGCTCTAACTCCTCCATGCAGACAGGCTGATGGATGTATGGCTCTTTTACTTTAAAATTTCTTCAAGAAAAGGCAGAAGCTCAGCAGAAATATATTATTTGCCTAAACATCCTCACAGATTTTTTTTACATATAACTTTATGTTAATATTTGTAAATTTGTATTACACTATGTATGTAAATCAGTACCTAGAGGTTTAATTAAAGTTATGCTCTTGAGCCAATGGACCAAGTCAATCCACTGACATTCTGTAGAGGTCTCTGTTCAAACTGCAACAGAAAAAGGGTTTCTTGTGTTATATTAGCTTAAGAACAGAACCAAATGATTTGATCTCAGCTCTCATTTTAAAAGTGTGTAGAGGTAATGGGTTACAGCAAAGTGTCCCTCTCTGAAGAAGCATTAGGAAAGCTCTTAAATTACATTTAGCTAATGTGACAAAGAACAGCACCTTCTTTTCCCTGGTAAACAAAGCTACCTCTGCACATCATGGCAAAAGTAAAAAATCAAATGCATGCACTATTAGTAAGCATAATTATCAGAGAGCACATTGGCTGAACAATTTGCAGAGAATTTTCTACTTATCCCATTTAAAGAAGGCAGGTATAATAAGCTAAATTCTATTTTTCTTGCTTCTTCAAGACTTCTCAAAGCTCTATGCAACATACATCGTTTTTCTAAACACTTGAGTAAAATCAGCAAATTATCACATCCTTTCTTTCCATCTAACAGGATGTTATCATTTGCTACCAGACAGAAAAGCTCATTTTCCAACCTCTCTACTCTGTGCTGCCCTCATCACTCACCAGGTGTCTCACTCAGTGATTTTTAACAAAGTACCACATTGCTATAGCAACATAATTCATATAAGTGCACCCTTCCAACATTTTGTGATGTTGGTAGTCACAAAGAGCACTACTGTTAGCAGGTCTCTGTGCTAAGTACCGATCTCTGCTAACAAGAGCCAAGTTCATCACAGACCTAGAAAGGAAGTGCTTAAACCTCTGATATGTTTGACCACAAATACTACTCGTATAATCACAGTTCCTGAGTGTACAACAACTGGCCATTGCCTGGGAGAAACTCCAGTGTAGGCACTGAAATTACATCAGTGTAATTAAGAGGAGGAACTACCCCAAGGAAAAAAACGAGAAGAAGATAGATGAAAATAAACGCTGGCATACCACATCTCTCAAATGCAAGTGTTTTGCTGCGAAGAGTGTGAAGTGAAAGCTCCGCAGTCTCCAAGGAGGCACATTACGTGTGCCACAGCACTGCTGCCCTGTGTGAGTGCAGAAAGGCAATCTCCCATGCCTGTCTCTAACTTCCACTCCACCATGTCTATCAAACCACCCTCCAGACACAATTTTTAGCATGTGGAGGCCCTGACAGCCAAAAGTAGGAGGACTGTGCTTTCCCCCAAGTCCTCTTTTAGGTGTTGCAAGTAGAATCTGTTACTAACAGATCTTGAAACGGAATGGCAAAAGGCCAGGCTAGCTAGAGATGTTTGGAAAACGAACATCGTTATTGCATAATATTGTGAAAACCGAGATTGCTATTTACAGAGTGCTTACGCTGTAAGATCAGAAGCTGTTCCACATGAAATTGTGTTTCAGTACTCCCACATACACACTGGAGATTTTATTGGAATGGAATTCTCCAAAAACAAAGAAAAAATCCAATACCAAACAGGCCATACAGAAGTAGAAGCTCCCATAAGAAAGAGTAAGAATCACAGAGTGGTTTGGGTTGGAAGGGACCTTAGAGATCATCTAGTTCCAACCCCCCTGCCGTGGGCAGGGACACCTCCCACTAGACCAGTTGCTCAAAGGCTCATCCAGCCTGGCCTTGAACACTTCCAGGAATGGGACATCCACAACTTCTCTGGCACTGGAGACCAGCACTGTTTAACATCTTTGTTGGTGACACGGACAGCGGGACTGAGCGCACCCTCAGCAAGTTTGCCAACACCACCAAGCTGTGTGGTGTGGTGAACACGATGGAGGGAAGGGATGCCATCCACAGGGACCTGGACAGGTTCAGGCAGTGGGCACAAATCCAGGCTGGGCAGAGAACAGATTGAGAGCAGCCCTGAGGAGAAGGACTTGGGAGTGCTGGTTGATGAGAAGCTCAACATGAGCCAGCAATGTGAGCTCTCAGCCCAGAAAGCCAATCGTACAAGGAGTAACAGTTCTAAACTGAAAGAGGGTAGGGTTTAGATTAGATATTAGGAAGAAGAGTTTTATACTGAGGGTGGTGAAACGCTGGCACAGATTGCCCAGAGAAGTGGTCGATGCCCTGTCTCTGGAAACATCCAAGGTCAGGTCGGACAGGGCTTTGACCAACCTGATCTAGTTAAAGATGTCCCTGCTTATTGCAGGCAGGTTGGACTAGATGACTTTTAAAGCCCCCTCCAATTTGAACTATTCTATGGTTCCATGATTCTAACTGTGATGGAGACAATTCAGTAATTAACACGATCATCTCTCAGACTTTACTGCAGCACACCTGTGAGATAAAACATTATTATTATCTGTAAAGATAATAAGGAGACAGACTGAGATAGGCAAGGTACAGCCTCAACCAGAGTTAGCGCATCTAGGGAACTGCAATAAAAGTGCAGAGAATCTGGAGCATTAGGTGGACCTGCAAGGAGAGTCTGAAACAGTACTTAGACCAGCTGAGAAAAAAGTATGAGGTCTTCGGGGAGGTAATAGGCTTCAAATACATAAAAGGCTGCTGAAAATAAAAAATAAACATTCCAGCTTCCAGGTCCTTTGAGGACAGGACAAGTAGCAAGGATTTGATTTTTTCCCTGTTTTGAAACTTAGGTGAAATGTTAGAAAAAAGTTTTAAAGGTAAAGTCAGTTCAGCAATACAGCAGGTTGCCTGGAGAGGCTGCAGAAGCTGCGCTGCTGGGGGCCTTTAAGAACAGGTCAGCATCCTAGAAGGGCACGGGCATGCACTAATGCAAACTGATGTTACCTTAAGGCAGAAGACTGACCTTTCGGCATGCTTTCCAGTTCAAGATTTACAGACAAATTCAACCCCTTGGGGTAATCAGTACGAAACTGAACCTAGATCTATGAAGTCCCAGCCTGTCCTCAAAATTATGGTACGACCCTACCAGCTAACAACTGACTGCACTTTCATCTGCCTCCAAAGCATGAAATGCAACAGCTTTCCTACTATAGCGGCACAGCCATAAAACAAAGCAGAATAAGTGTTTACATTCGGACTATCAGTTGTGATCACCTTGCAGCACACTGGGCTAACATTGGGGTAAGACGTAATGCAGAGGTACATAGTCATTTCTACAACATAAGCCACCTTTCCCGGATTTGCCTGGCTGTGACCATACTGACAGCACTCGCAGGAGTCTTTGTAAAAAAATATTGGGCTAGTTACTCAGTCTGACCTCATTCTTCTGCCATCCTTCAAATTCTAGTGAACTTTATCTTCAAGGCCAAACTATCAAGTAGATGAAATACATAAGGAAAATAAAAATGTACCTGATTAAGGTTTATTTTTAAGGAAGAGGTAAGGACTGCAAATACTTAAATCCTCCCCCAAAATGTGAAGCTTGTAAGTTACACATTACTTTCATGTTTTGCTCAGCTTTTGCATTTTGATCAACTTAAATGATTTTCACTTTCCCTGTCCAGTTAGCTTGCCAGGGGCTAGTATTGTGTCAGTAATGAGAACACCACAAGGAATGGTTAAGTAAAAAAGATTCTCCAACCAGATTCTTACCTCTTGTCCCATGTTCCTTAAAAGATTGAGGGCTTGAAATTCATCTTAATTAGAATAAAACACTATGCTCCATGTACAACTAGAGAAAAGGATCTCAGAAATACTTCGATTACTACACAGCTTAGTTATCTTTGTTCCTACATGTTTTACAACAGTGAATGTGCATGTGATTCTTTGCTGCAGTGAATGCAAACTTGCCTTCCTTTTCACATGTCCCTTTTTTGTCAGTAACCAGTTTATTTCATGCCCAGGGTCAGCACAATGCTGACTCCCACATTTGCTTTAAAAATCAGAAATAATCAAGGATGAAAAAATCTCTTTCTGTAAATAAATTCAGCATGGATTCAAGCTGAACAGGATTATTGTGCTTTATGCACACACACAAAGGAAACACGACAGCCCACAGATGTAGAGACTATTCTCTCCTCCTCTCCAACTCCATCTCCTCTTTGCAAACCCTGTCATTTCAGTATCCACAGAAAAAAAAAAAAAGAAAAAGGCAGACCAAATGGCACTGCAGGATTTTTGTGGGAGTAATGTACAAGTCTCTTTTTTTTAGTCTGTAAAGCTCTGAACTTGAGTGCTCAAAAACACCTTGGAGGAGAGCACTCTGGAGCAGAGAGCTCCGAGACGTTGTCCTCAGCATTTCCCTAAGAGCCAGCAGACAGCAGCGGCACTGCAACTTTTGCTGGGGCTCACCAGAAAAACAGCCTGAAACTCCAAATTTTGCTGTAAGCATCAGAGCCTCCTGACTATTCTGTCAGCCAGGAACGTTGCCGGCTAAAAAACTGCCAGGACACAGTTCCTTCTGGTGAGGGGTTCTCCTCTTGCTCCATCTTTTCTAATCTCTGGACACGCACACAAAGCATTCAAGTCCCAAAGGCCCCAGGTGTGTCAAACAATCTGTAGCCAAGGCCCTCTATTCTTTGTTTCAATATTTTAGCAGGCTTTCCCACTTAAAAGTTTCCTGAAAACAAGGACGGATAAATGGAGTCCGGAGTTACTTTCCTTTCTTAGTGAAGATCTAGACCCCCTCATTTCAGTGAGTGAGTGAGCGAGCGCATCTGCCCTCTGGTGACCTCAAGTATCTCGCTCAACTGTAACATATTTGTCTCTGTGGTCGGGAAGCAGCATAGAAGCGTGCAAGACACTGGGAGGGACAGGGAGCATTAAGTGATACTGAGATGACAGATTAGCTCAAATGACTGATGACTAACGAAGGCCTGGTTGCTGCAAGCACTTTCCATTGTCCACTATTGACCAAACGATCACTGTTCTTGCACAGCGCAGACAATCAGTGCGTCACTCCCATAAATAGAAGCGCATCCTGAGCTGAAATACTGACCTAATACTTATCTAATAGTTACAAGACTAGACTTTGTGTTCTTTATCCAAAGGTCAGTTGCTCCCCAAAGTGTATTATTTAAAAGGAAATCAATCATGTTTAAGTTTCTGAGCAAATGGAAGGGTTCTGTGTTTGCCTGGCAGTGGCAGAAGGGGCACAGTGGCACTGCAGAAGAAGCACTGGAGGAAAGAAGAAACATCAATATTTACTTGATCACAGAAACAGCCATTCAGCCATACTATATTCAGTATAAGAGCACATGAAACTGATGCTAGAGCTTACATTCTACACCGCTTTGTCCAAGAAAGCCAACAGAAACTTAGTTTTTCTTTCTATTTCACAGAGATTTCAGGCTTAATATACACATGCTAAATTACAAGCTGGGGCCAAGCAAGAACTTGTTGTTATACACTTCGGAGAAAGTAGCCTGATGCTGTGTGGTAGGTTTTTATGTCGCACTAGAGCTAACTACAGTCTGAAACACACATGCCCAGTGAGGGCCATCTCGTCATGTCAGTCACACAAAACCTCCCCACAAGGGAAGATGGACAGGATCACACTACAAAGTCAAAAAAATGCCGATTTTGATGAATCGGTGTTTCATCTCTGCACCATATAGCATCAGAAAGTAGCTCTGTAAGAGCAGATTTCCAGGGGCTGAAGAGCTTCATTTCAGTTAGCATGTTCACAGTGCAATTATCTAAATAAATTCTTGTTTGCAGAATATAAAAAGAAAAACACAATGAAAAAAACCACAGCACCTTTGTGTGCCACTTCTGGACTACAACTGCATCATTATTTAAGATACAGAACAGCGTGTTCTTCAAGTTTTGAAAGATTCAACACCACTAGGCAAATCCCAGCAGTGTTCACACTGGAATTTTCTCCACTAGCAAAAGTGAACACTGACCAAATACAAACCAAGAAAATATTATAAAAAAATAAACAAAACACTTACCAAATACAAGCAGCCTGGAGTTTTGCTGCAGGCAACAGGTCAGCTGTCGACTAAGCAACATTGACGCCATTTTATCTCTGCTTTACTCTGCTTTACTCAAAAAGACTCAATCTTGAGAGATTTCTTTCTGGCTGACGCTCTGAAAACAAGAAAAGTAAACAGTTATTCATGCAGCACCTATTACTGTGCCATTCATTTCCATTTCCCCTTTCACTGATTTCAATCCAAAGAAAAAAAAAAAATCCAAAAGAGAGCATGCTTTGAAGGATTACTGCTGATGTTCAGAACAGTCTCCGGATTGAGTGGTCTTGTTGAGGCAAATGACTTCTAGGCTAAATCTGAATCTCCTAGCTTTATCGGGGCCAGGGGGTAAAGATCATTCTTTTCCCTTGCTCTTCTTCTCTACTTTCTCTATGCACATGGACTATGTTGAACTTTTAAAAAATTGTTTCCAGTTAGCCTCTCAAGTCAATCTGTTATTTTGATTTGACCTAAGTTTATGAGAAAAATCTCATCTAATACAAAAAGACAGCAGGACAAGCACTAGGAAATAAAAGAAAATCAATCCCCTGAAAAAACAGTGTCTACCAATTAATTGTATCTCTGTGGAGAGGGACTGCTGAGAGCCTGAAGAAGGCTCAGGTTGCATCCCATCAATGTGTAATAAATATCTGATGGGAATGAACAAAGAAGGAGCCAGGGCCTTCTCAGTGGTGTCCAGTGGCTGATGAGAGGCAAGGGGCACAAACTGAAATACAGTAAGCTCCATTTAAACATCGAAAAATCCTGGACAGGTCGCCCAGAGACAGTGTGGAATCACCATGCTTGGAGACATTCAAAACCCAACTGGACATGGTCCTGAGCAGCCTGCTTTAGGTGACGCTGCTTGAGTAGGGGTTGGACCAGATGGCCTCCAGAGGTCCCTTCTAATCTCAACCATTCATTGATTCGATCTCAGCTAGTTAAATATAAATGACCTTGTAAAGTCAACTAGCATGAACTATAAGACGGCTCCTTTTTCACTCTGGATCACCTGTGCAGAAAGCCTAGCTGGAAGTCATAAATAGATAAAACAGGTCATTGAATTATTATCCAGAATACAGGTTAAATTCAAACTTTACATTTAGAAGTGTGGTACCCTGTGTTCTATATAGGCCTTTTTTGCCTGCACAGAGACCAAGCTGGCATTTTTCACCTCACTGGATGTCCCTCCACCCCCGTGGGTGTAGACCAACAATTTAGTAGCAATGAACCCAGGCTTGCAGTCCAAATAAAATGCCACTATTACCTATAAAACTCCTGTGAAGAACTCTGTTTAACAAATATGGTCCAAGAATGGAGCTGATCTTCCAGCAGAAATAGATCACAGCTTACTGCTTACATCATTTCTATGCCATCAATAAAATATGCAAACAGATGTTGATGACTAGATGCAGGGAAGCAGTTGGTCTATTGCTACCATGATAGGACCTACCTCTTACCCAACACTAATATATCAGAAATTTAATTTCTGTATTGTCTTTAGCCAAGATACCATTTGCTTTCCTTCATGCTTGAGCTTTTTCAAAATTGGCAAAAGAAAACAAAAATTCCTTGCCTACAGAGATCTGTTCATTCACGGACCTACTAATACTCAGGCACAAAGAAAATCCCCCGTGTCTTCCCAGACAATCAACATAGCACTTGGTTTCACTTAAGTTTGCTCTGAGTTCAATTTAAAATTCAAGGTATTTTGAAATTTTCCAAGGTGAGCAAACACTTGCACAACATTCATGCGCACGCTGGAAAAAGCTAGATTAGCTTCGCAAGGTTTTGGGTTAGAAATATAGAGAGATCTAGTTAATTTTTTTCAGAAAAGAGTAACTTCACTTATAAGACAAGATTCATTTATGTAATTAATTAATTTTTCACTCTCAGCTTCTTTCTTTCGTTGTGTTAGCTTTTGCATGATCAATGTGTAAAGAAATATCCCAATATCCCAAGTTTGCTCTGCAAAGTATTTCTTTTTAAAAGTTTATTGGAGCTATTAAAAGTTAACACAAACATAGCTTTGCAGGAAATAACAAATGGAGCAGTGCAAACGTACCTATGACAGAAGACAAAAACAACCCACCGAGGTTTGCTTTATCATTCTAGTCCCTTTTGGTCATCTCCCGTGGGCACTATGCTACAAACGGACTAATCCACCTTCCCCACCATGCTGAGATGAAGCCTCTTCACATACAAATCAAACATACTGCCAAGTCGCGTTGCATGATCGTACCCACCAGTGTCCAGGTTTCCCTGCAGTGGTACCCAACTCTTCCTTCTGTAGGTGAACACTCCTACTTCTTGGCTCCCAGAATATTATTTTATCTTTTACTTAAACTTACTGTTTATCTTAAGTCCTTTTATGGTTAAAATACAATATTCATACCAGGCTCAAAGACATATTTGGAAATGGTATTGGCTTTCTAAAATACTCTAGAAAAAAAATTATTGCAAGAGGTTTAAAAATAAAGTAGCTTAGCCCTAATTTTCCTTGACAGTTGTTATATAAAAAGTTTTACCATTTTCTAGTCCAGAGTCAGAATAAATCATGTAATATCATATTTGACTATAACTAAAATCAACTTCTTTTCCATCTCCATTACACACACAAATTCCCACATGAGATCAGCCGATGTGATTCGTATATTTATCTAAGCACATATTATTTGGTTATCATAATAACCAATTGAATTTTGCTTCCATAATCCATCTCCTAATCAATTCCCACAGGCCCAGCTGGTTCCAGCACTGCAAGCAGCAGCAGCACAGCGTGTAACCAGCAGACATAGGCTCTCGTGCACGTCAAAACCGCAGCAAAGCCACGCTCCATCACCACTGCTGCTCTGGAGCAACTGCCTACAGTCTCACATTGTTCAAAATCTGGGGAAAATACATCCACCAATTTCAGATATCGGACTGTAAAGGGGATGTGAAGGACAACGTCTGGACTAAGTATGTGATTAAATGCTAACTACCTTAGACCTCAAATAGGTGAGGCTTTTCCACAAAAAAAAAAGAGATTCACAAGTCTTCTCTATAAATATTTTTCCTCTAATAGCAACTATCTGAGCTGGTGAAGGCCATCGTTACAGATAACTGTACAAAACAGCTGTATTTGCATATTTTTTTAAATGCAATTTTGCATTATGTAAACACATGCATTGGCAAATACAGTTTAAGTCACAATCACATTCCTTTAGTAAGAAAAAATATTTTCTAAGAGGAAGGTCAGTACAGTTTATTGAACACATGAAACATTGATTGTGGATTTTTTAAATGCACACAATGTGAAATTGGATGTATTTTTTTCCACAGCAGCTCTTAAAATTCTGTACTGAGTGATTCTTTCTGACAGGCAAAATTAGTTACTAGGAACGACAACAGTCATTCAGCAGCAGTAGCCTATTGTGAACATACAAAGGCGCATTGTTTCTGTGAGCTAACAAGATTCTGTTTCCTAGCGGGAACCCCCGGAAAAAATCAAAAAAATTCGAGAGGGACCCCAACATTCAGGGAGGCTTGATCCAGATACAAGAACAAAACCATGCAAACTAGGAGTTTGTACAACATTCCCGCTTGCTGGCAGAGAAGCTAATGCAGCATGACGTCCTTGTTTCAGACTGCAGCTCACACCAACCTGCCTCTGAAAGCATCTTTGGGACAGACGCAGAGGTAAGAGGTGAAACAGAGACACTGCAAGACACGGATGAAAAGTCAGCACTGCAGATTTGCATCTCTTTCTTGCAACTCATGCCGAAGACACAGAAGCCTGTTTTAAATTCATGGGGGCACATTCATCTGTCCCTCAGCTGCTCCAAACCCATTTAACCAGAATAATTAAGTGGTTTAGAAACAACAGCACAAGCTGCACACTGCAATTACTCCACAAGTCCTCACAATATGTATTTTGGGGGCAGGGGAGCAGGGAGGTAAGAGCAAATTAATTCCTTCTTTGCTGTTTTCCTTCGCCTGACTTTCCTATGACTCACAGCAGTGCTTCGTATTAATTGTCATGAAATTTAAAACATCTCAAACTATCTTTTACTCCTGTTTGCTTGGCTCCACCTCAATGTGAAAGCAGCACCAGGCTTACTCGCTTTGCAAACTGCGCAGGGTCTGCTGGTGGCTCAGGGGCAGCAGCCCAAGATCCCGAAGCCCCAGCATCCTGGACAGCAGCAGCCGCTTCCCCGGCCTCTCGGGAGCCACAGCATTACACCTGAAAGCAAAACTCTCCACACCCCAGCCTGGCCTGGCATCCTGGAGGTGAGCTGCTGCAGACAGTTTCTAAGGAGGGTGTTTCTCAAAGCAGTGAGAAGACTCTTCAGTTCACAGCTCAGCACGCTTCCACACTGCATTTTCTGCATCTGTTTTTTTAAACAGTGGAAATGTTAAAAATGTTTTTTAAACTGCAAATGGCGAGGCCAAGTCAGCTGCGGTTCCTGTGACTGAAACAAAAGAACAATGTTGAAAAGTCTGGCAGTACTCAGGTAGCTGCACTGGAAGTGGGAAAACACTGCAAAGCTAATTTTCCTTTGGAATTAAAAGTAAATTTCCTTGGCTTCACAGGATAGTGAGTCCAACTACTGTTACAGAGACCCACAATGTGATAAAGCCCTACTGGTCAAATCTTTTGTGTTATCTTCCATGAGCTCTTGTTTCTTCTTTTCTAACCACCACAATGCTCCCACACCTGCATATCAAGAGCTCTTCAAACAGCTTTTCTGGAAGAGAATCAGACTGGCATACGTCAGAGGCCAGCTGGAGAGAGTTCAGATACTGGGGCCAGGGCATGGGCACTAGGAAGAGGGAGTCACAGACCCTGTCACAAAAGCAGCGGCTACCATATGGCAAGTCAGAGATAAGATAAGTAGTTCTGAAAGAGGGAAAAGATGGAAAGGCTGCCAAAACCAGAGCTGGATGGGGCCACAGCTTCTGAGCTGGACAGGGACAAGTTTTCAGCCTCATTCATGCTGCCCAAGCCCTATCATCTCTTACTCTGCAACAGCGTGACAAGTTAGAAGGAGAAAAATCTTAACTAGCCCTTCTACATTTTGCACCCGGTAAACTCCTGAAAATCCCTTGTTATTAATTTTTTATTATTTTCACCAACTTCTGGCAGATAGCATTCTGTGCCTGGGGCCTGCCGAACAGCTGAAGGGCCCCCTCTTAAAAAAATAGCAACAAACAAACTTGGGTTTTTAAAGGGGGGCAAGACTCCTGCTTTGCACTGTTCATAAACAAGCATCTTTCATGCCTTAGGTGATGAAGCTCAAGTGTTTTACTTCTAAAAACAGCACAAGGAGATCCCACAGTCTGGAATATCCCTGCAATTTCACAAAGAAATGTAAGTATGGGTGAGGCAGAAGACAGTTGAGCCTCTCATCCTTTAAACATAATCATGTTCTTTCTTAGTCTGCATTTGAGGAAGAATGGGGCAACCTAATGGCATGGCAGTATCTACATAAAGAGATGATGTATCCAGCACTCGCTGTCTGAAAACACACTGCAATCATTAAGTACTGCTCCACCCTCCCCTGGGGAGACAGGGAATGTCCACATCCAATAGATCAACGCAGGGAAAAACTGAATGACTTAACCAGTGTTATTGACAGAGCACAGAGTGACATCAGAAATCCTGACTTAGTGCTTTAGCCACTTAAATGTAGTAAACAACAAAGTAAATAAATAAATAAGCCTGCCAGCATGTTGATGTATTTAACTGCAATTCACTTGGTCCCAGAAGCAGAGTTAAGAGTTCAATATAGACTATGTAGTTATGAAAGCCTGAGTGCACACAATGGATTACAACAGTTCCTTCTAGTTCAATGGGGTTTTTTCAAAGGTATATTTGTGAAAAAAAAATATTAATTGAATTAGCTTACAATAGCATTTGCAAGCATAACACCAAGAATTTCTAGTAATAGCTAGACTAAGGCTATCTCAAATTATCACAGGAATAGCAAAGTCCTGTTAAGAGGTAGCTGCAAGAAAATTTACAAGTAGTGTTCATATAATGCTGGCATTAGATTTTCCATCCAGCATCTGTATAAACCCAACACAACACCAGAGCTGAAACCCTTGACTTCAGAAAGAACAATACCTAGGACCATCCTCACGAGATGGTGAAGAAAAGAGAAATAGGCTGCTCCTCACCCAGAGTGGTCAAAGGCCACAGCCTCATACTTAAAAAGCAAAGTTGGTTACAAGGACCCCACAACACCAGGCAGCAGCTGAGAAAGTCAGCCAAAGGGTGGCTCTCTCAAGGAACAGCGAGTTTGTCTTTGGAAAGCACAGCTCGCCAAGGCGTTTCCCACCAACCACAACAAAACAAGGAACAGCTACCTGCAAATGGAAATCTCTATGTATCACCAAAATGGATTTTGCCAGAAACACTTCACATGCTGACAGTTGCTCTTCCCGTTTATTCCTCTAATAACCTTCACGGCTTTGTGTAGAACAGGATGTAATTGGAAACTCCATGATTGTACTTAAGTTGTCAAGGACACAGTTGTCATAGTTACAAGGAAAGCTCAAGTGTCTGTTATTCATGGTTGTTTATTTATTTATTGACACCAACAGGATCAAACACTCCCACTAATCTTTAGAAGAAGAGAAATGGGGAGACTGGTTTTGTTTTTCAAGTCTTGACAAAATGGTAAATATTGCACACGACAGTTTAAGTCTTCCCTAATAAACTGACTTTTTGCACAGCTATCTTACCTCACTCCACCTTCAGCTGGCATTCGTCTGTTCTGAAAACTGCAGCCCAAAAAGCCCAAAACAAGATGCAACACCCGAGAGAAAAACCTCATGTCTATAGCTTGAAAGTACCGTAGAGTATCCACCATGACATGGCAATACCTACCTGCCTCATGAGACCAACAATTGGGGCAGAGCTGAAGCCAGAACAAGCGAAGATGGAACAGAAATCTTCAGTCCTTCCAGCAATTTTTAAAACTCATCTACAGTCATCAGTGTAATTACACTCATGTCCAGTTTCTCTTCCTTAGATGTCTTCTAAGCACATGGTGGTTGGATATGAATATATATTTTTATCTTTTTTTTTGGTTAATTTTTAAAAAATAATCTTTCTGCCCTTGTCTCTGTTTTCCCCTTTCTCCAACAAATATCAGACCAAGAAAAGACTCCTGGTCCATAACCCAATGAATAAGAACAGGTGGTAATGTTGTGAATATGGCACACTAGGATTCAGGTGACCCACTAAACTTTGGAGCAGCTCATTTTTGATTCAAGAGCTATTGGAACAGCTAAGCTGGGATGAGATACGCACCTTTCCTGTGAAAGAAATACATGGTCTCAGGAAAAGAAAAAATGGGGTCTAAAAAGCATCTGTTAGAAATTGGGCAAGTTCCAGATCGACAGCTAAAAATACGTACATAAATGGCATAACTGTACATAAAGGGTGGTAAAAACAAGCACAACTAATGTTAGCTGAAAAAAATTCTTTTTTAGTTTGACATTCCTTAATAGTTCACAGTGAAAAAACCCGCATTTTTTGATATTTCAGTGAACTTTACTAGTGAGCTACCCATGAGAACCTCTCTTCAAGCCTGCATATTTTAAATCCCTTATTTTAATTGCAGATGGCAACAACATATCCAAACCACACCTGCAAATTTCCATGTTTCCCACACCAAAACAGGCCAGCTCTCAACGGGTTAAACAGCTTAAGTTATGACACAGCCGTGCTTTTCAGATTAATTGCTCCACAAGCGTTCTGTAGTTTTAGAAAAATTAATGTGTTGCAAAATAGCCTCAAGTGTAGCTTCCTCCGAGGAAATTCAGTTACATTCCTTGTAAGATTTTATTTCTCAGTATCCTACCACTGCCTCCTCAGAGGTCGTGAAAACGGTAAATAAATAGCATCAAATAAAATGTACTGTAAAAGCACAATTTATTCTTCTGCTTCCCCAAGTCATAAAATAGCTCACTTGGAGGCAGCCTGCACCAAACCAAGGAAAATGTCTTAACCGGGAGCAAGTGCTCTGGTTTCTCAAGGTGACCCTCATTTCAGCTGAAAACACAGAAAAGCAGATGCACGCGGGAGATGTCTTTCACAAGGGGTGCAGCAAACAACCCGGGAACAGCTAACCACGCGTACCCATGACAGGGGCATTTTAACATGTCACACGCCCGCACACACACACACAGGGACACAAATTCCCCTCCCAACAGAAAGCAGGGGAGCGCAGCCCTTGCCGGCGGGGCCGGGGTCTGTGCTAACCCCCACCGCATGCAGAGACAGGCACTTACAGCACTTGGATGAAACTCCCTGCAGCCAGACGGGTCCTGGAAACGCTGCTCTCCTTCACCTTAGAGCAGGCTGCTGCCGGCCGCGTCCCCGAGGAGTGCCATTGCTGCCAGCTCCCTCCAGCAGCCGCTCACCACTGCCACCAGCGAGGACAGGCATCACCCGCAGGAAACCCCGAGCTGCCACCCTGCAGCTCAGCTCGGGGGGGATGCCCCAGTTAATGAAGGTTAACGAAACCCGCTCCTGCAAGCTATACCCCGTGCTCAGCCCCAGCCAGCAGAGACATACCCAGCCCAAACCGAGACCAGCAGCTCTGCCCCTCGCTACTGCCGTGACTCTGGCACGGGGTGTAGCCCATCCGCTCGGGGCCCTGCGAGTCTGAGTCCACCCCGATGCCTTCTGTCAGGTTTCTGAAATCAAAGTCCCGAAGTGCAGAGCCAGACTGTACTGACGTGTGAAACGGCCCCTTAGTTTTCAAGAACTGTGGAAGCTGAAGAACAGGTTTTGTCCTTAAACCCCTTCATTTAAGTCTGGTTTGGAAACATCCCGTGGGTGACACCGGGCACACAACTGACAGAAAACAACCTCTGTTGGGCTCAGTTCCTCCCGGCTGCGCGCAGGCAGTCGGACAGCCAGCACACATCCCAGGGCCACCCCCCGCGCTGCCTGAGACGGGGAATGGAGGGACGCGGGTACGCACAGAGAATAACAGCAGCGCCTCGGCTGCAGCATCCCTTCAGCCCACGGACAGGGTGCCATGGCGGAGGCAGGGATGCCATCGCCAGGTTGCCATGGCGCCGGGGGGCAAGAGGGAAGATGCGCCAGGGCGCAGGAAAAGGCTGAGCCGCTTCAGATTTAAATCCCTGTGACAGCGTTTCGGCCGAGCCACTGCACGGTTGCTGTGGCAACCAACGAGTGAAAAATCACAGAGGAAATCTGTAATTATTACAAGCAAGATGGTGACTTACCCACTTCAGTAATCAGGGCATTAGAAGAAGTCGAGCTGAGGAGGGGGAGCTCCGTGCCCACTGGCAGGCAGGGAGCCAAATCTCAGCCCTGTCTCCCGTGGGCTCCAGCTGCGGGATGCAAGGTTTCGGCAGGATGCTTTGCTGAGCGCGGGGTTTGGAGGCTGCCTGAGGGGCTGCGACCCAAGCGCCTGCCCCCACGTGCTGCAAGGAGGGAGATGGGGGAGCAGCCCAGTCCTCAGGGAACCAGAGCCAGCCCCAGACTCCTGCCACCTCGGCTCAGCACAAGGAAGGGTCTAAGACAGACAGAGGGAAGGACAGATATTGGAAGCAAGTGACAACGATGGAAGACGCATCGCTTGTAGGAAGCGGCTAAGGTCCCTGGCAATTTCGTGATTCCAGTTCGTGCTGCTATTACTGCACCACGGGTAACAGCAGGAGTATTTATTTGGCTGGGGTGGATGTTGTGACGATTACCATGCTAATACTGGAAGGACAAGGGACAGAAAGTCGTTCAGGTAGACCAAACGCACTCTGCAGCCTCTCTCCATTATAACATTATCCCAACACAGACAATTCACACGCCTACAAATGCCATGCCAGCATCCACACAACCGATTTATATCCATTGCCCAAGTATATGGTTTAAAGGCACCATGCTCCTCTCCAGAGCTCTTCTGCACACTATGGACAATTGATCAGCACCCAGACAAACTGCTAATGAAATTGCGGTTAACACCAATAAGGAAGGGAATCAGACGTGGCTAATTGTCTCTGTTCCCTTCTCCTTCGCCATAAGACTATGGGCTGGATCCCAAGCGAGTACTAGCAGCTGTCAAGAAAGGAGCCCAGGCTGCAGTCATTTCTAAGACAGATCCCATACCACCCCTAAGTAACAAGCTGTTGATTTGATCCAAATTAAAGACTGAAGCCGATCCCTCACCTTCTTCCTAATTTAAAATCTGTTATCAATTACATACACAGACTGTAAATGACATATTTAAGCTGGCCTGTACTGTAAAGCTTGCCAGACAGTAAAACAAACTGCTGACTCTAAATTGAATTTGTTAACTAGCTAATCTACCACAAAAGGTGCAATAATACCATTCAGACAGATGGTTAGTGCAGGGACACATCACAAAGTAGAGGGGGAAGGACTGAGAAAAGTTGTAGGTATTTACACTCACCATGTATAGAACACTGGATTCAAAGGCAATGCATTGTGTCAGCGATATATACAACACTTATTCAGTGAATAATCAGGATTACAGCTCCTAAGGGTGCACTCCGGGGAGACTGAGGTATGACAAAGAAATTTTTGTGCATCTGCTGAGTGCTCCCTTACATGATGTGAGGCTAAACTCATTAAACAAAATTATCTTGTATGAAAAGTACTTCTTATTGTGAAGTGCTACAGTGGTGCTAACAATTCATACGACAACATTATCTAGAGACTCCAGTCAGCATCGTGCCCCATCATGCTAAGCCATGTCACGTTCCACTGCTTGCAAACTCATCATCCAGAGGGAGAACAATTCGGTAGTAAACTCTTATTTGCAGTGGAATATTTTTTTTTAAATTTTAACCCTTGCATCAAATGGCTCGACACTGAACTGTCACTTCCTAGGTAGGACGTAAATGCTTGCTGTTACAAATGGCTGCTTTCAGCCCCTTCGCTCACAGCACAGCCCCTCCATATCCATAATTACCCTGCCTGGCAGGCTGGAGGCACAAAGGGGATGACAAAGTCCTGTTGCAGGGCAAAGAACACACAAGTCCCACTCATTCTTATGTCAGTGATTGGAAGCAACTATAACTGCTAAACACTAATTTAAGTTGTATTAAAAATGTACAGTTGTAACAAGAAGGCCACGGACTCCCGTTTGATTTAATCAAGAGAACATTGGTAACGAGATCTAGATGAATAGTCCATCATTGGAAAGGACATCACCAATCACAATAAGTATACGCTCTGCACTGATATGCAGCTTTCCAAGGAAGCCTCGTTACACAATCTTTCACTGTTAGGAAATAATCTGCTTTAGCAGAATCAAAAACCTGTATTTCCACTGCTAGATATATTTTTATGAATCAACACTACACACATCCTTCTGAAATATATTATTTATCTGATATATATACATATCTGAAATACATACAAGGCAAAGCAGGGATCAGATTCTGGCCAGGCTGGTCCACAAGACCAAGTAAAAGTACAAGGATATTATAAAGGATACTTTGTTTTTAATGGGAAATATTAGAAGGTTTAATTATGTTATCAACTGCTGGATTTCATGGCAAATGATGTCAAATTCTTCCAGAAGCAACTCTTTAGCCCTTCTTAATCCTTCCCTCACACTCTAGAAAGCATCTACTAGAATTTGTTAGGAAAAACAAAGCATTTCAAACAACACAGTACTTTAGAAAAATTCAATATCCAGAAATAGCAGTTCTAGGGTAGAGACAAAATGTCAAAAACTTAACGTCATACACGCCTGCAAGAAAATAAGAACAAAACACGTTAGTATCACAAAGCAGAGGACAAGGCACACCAGGATACTCAGCACACCAGGATACTCAGCACCAAGTTCTAGTCCTCCTTCAAAAAATGGAGTTGCTACAGGACTAAAAGCAGGGTCTCAGGACCCCAAACTTGCATAAAGAGGAAAAGCAACACCCCTCTTAAGGACTTGCCATGTTTGGAGAAGGAATAAAGCACTAAAAGGAGTGTCAAATCAACTTTTAGGTACCAGTAACAGCAATTAGTAGGTTCATTTTAAAATATAGTAAAAAAAAAATAATCTTTCAATGTAGTTGGAAGAGAACATAAAGTATGACTATATAAATGTTGACCCCAAGTTAATCATAAAAATCTGAGCAAATGGTTTGCAGACAGAAGGATAAGAATCTTATTTGGATGAAGAGGATTATCATGAAGGGCAAAACAGAAAAAAAACAGGAAAGACTGGGACTGCTTAGCTTTGCAGGAAACCCAGGACACTGCAGCTTTTCTAACCTGTAGCTAGTCAGAAGACTGCTTCCTACCCTAGACATTCAATAATATTACACTAAGAATACAGAGATAGTTTTTTCTTCTTTGAACTAAGCAACAAGCCACATGAACAGAGTGGAATTCAATGCAATCAATACCACTAACATCCAGGGATTTCTTTGGTGGGCAGATGCTCAGCTTAAAAAAACAATAATCAGAAGTTGGGTGTGTGCAAGGGCACACCTGAGCTGCACCTGCATTTCCTACAAACCAGTAACTGGTATAACTTACACGACACAGGGAGAATGGGATCACCCTCTTCTGTTCTTCAGGTCAACTACTTTAACTCCCATTAAACATGAGAACTTCACATTCAGAAGGAGGAGAAGGAAAGGGATACAGGAATTAAGCACAATTACTATGAATTTATACTATTCAAAAGTCCTATTATTGACTGGTTTGTCAGGCAACAGGTTAAAAGAACAGCAGTTGGGCAGTTTTCAAAACAGTTTAGGGAACACAGATACATACACAGTGTTAATCAATAGACTCTGTGGCTAAATTCCCCGTTATGTTTTGAAAATTATTTTTGAGCTCCAGATGGACAATGAAACTAGTGCCAATCTGATTCAGCAAAATACATATTTCTCAGGTGGCCCCTTTTACTCCACTGGGCCCATTCACAAAACTGACATTGCAAATGAGACAAAGCACTCTGTCAAATTAAAAACAAGGTAGAAGAACTGGTAACTGGAAGACTCATTGAAGGTATCAAAATCTGAAAGTTACCCACTAGGGAAAAAAACCCACATGGCTACTGCATAAACTGTGCTTATTTGCTCCTTGTATGTTGCTATTTGACAAAAATAATGAAGCTGCTGCATTATAACATTTAACACAAGTACTAAATACCTGGACACGAATTTGAGGAGGTAAATTAGACTTTACTAAGTGTGCTAATGGCTAAACTCTCTTGTAAAGTCTCAGTAAGGTCCATCTGTGCTGCACCCTCTACTCTCACGATAAAACTGACACCCACACAAGAGGCTGAGCACTGGTCTTTTGGTCTGGTACATAAAAGCTAAGAATCACATGAATGTGGAGATTCTGAATGTCACATTCAGGTAGTTAAAAAGTGTTAGACAGTTTTGGGAAGGCTGCTAGTACTGGGCAAATCTTTATAAAATTTTCTGTTATAAGTTGAGCAAGTCCAGCGTAGCTGCTGGGGTAAGAGAAGAGGGACCTGGAATCAAGAGAGTGTTGAAGGAATCCTTGTGCAACTGTGATCCCCAGAGAGGCTGCACAAATTGGGAGTGGGGACACAAACCCAGGATATTATTTCAGCTGCTTCTGGAATCACAGACGACACCCACTACTTCCATTTCATAAAGGAGAAGGCCCATTGGACTGGATTTACAGACAAGATAAAAGCAGGAATGGAAAACAACTGATTTCTAAGGCTTTGGGAGAGAATCTTATCTGGAATATCTACTTGCACCCACACTCCAAGAATGGTTTGAAAGCTTGTGAGAAGTACCCGAAGCCAGCGTCCGTGCCACCACCAGCCAGTGTCAGTGCCGCACACCTCGCCTCCCACACCAGCCATTTCACTTCCAGTAACCAAGAGAGCCAGTGGATGTCCTGCAGCTCCACCAAGATCCCATGAGGAACATCCATGGGTGCGTTGCAAGGAAATACCTTGCAAATATAGGTTGCAACAATGAAAATTAAGTAACAAATCAGCTGGCAATACCACTAGCCTTAGTGTGGTGGAACAGGTAGGAGACTGTGCTTTCTGTGAAATACCACAAAAACACTGTACAAGAGCAGAGAAAGACATCTTAATTCAAGCTGTCCTGTGGCACAGGGACAATATTGCCACTAAGGCACTAATAAACACTAGGAATGGCTGCTGTACCAAAAAGAGATCAAGGTGAAGCTATTGCCAGTGTAATTTTAAGCAGCTCCTTCAAGTTTCTCCAGGCTGAGTATGTCAGTAAGGAATAAGGAGCTAGTAGGTTAAACAGCTTGTTTGTTTATTTAACAAAAATCTTTTAAGGAAAATATTTATCTTTCTAAGGATAGCTCATGAAAGTAAGTGGTGCTAGCACAATGGGACAGCGGAGCACCTCCCTTCAGAGGTGTCCTCCATCCTCCTCCAGTGGTACTTAACCTCTCCCTCTCAAGAGGCCCCAAGAGAGCACTGTCACAGCAGCTCAGAAAAATAAAAAAGGCAAGTTTTTCTTCTTCATAAAATCAGGGTTTCACCAAATGGATGCAACTGCAGGATTTATCAGTAATCAGATAATTCCTGCTAGAAGTTACTAAATTACGTGCACTGTTAGCCTTTAGAAGTGCTGTGTCAGTATTATCTCAAGCTGGCCCTTTCCCTTTTTGCTGTTAACTAGTGACAGTAGCTGAAAGATAATCAAAAGCTGAAGTTTTGCAACAGAGGAAAGGAATGTGGCTGCAAGCCTCCAAAGCTTGATAACCCGCCAAAGCAGAGGATCAGTTATGCAAGGCTGCATATGGATTTTGACCAGGTGTAACAGAGTTCCTTTTGCCTCCCTTCTCCATACAGAACAATAAAACTGGACTTGTGAGCCATTTCCTGTCATTCATCAGATCACTCTGCAACATGATTTTCCCTGCAAGGGTTGCACCCAGAAATAATGTATGGTGTCACCCAACCAACCTCAGGTTTGCAAGGGTAGTAGCACCTTCCCAGCCTCTTTTCTGAAGAGCTCCACTTCCATCTATCTCTCCTCTCTCCTTCATGGCTCAGCCTCACATACACACCAGAGGGATTCCCAGTTTGGTGAAGAGACATCACCAAACCCTTCACAGTGTCCAGTGTAGTCACAATTCAGCTCAGGGAAAACGAGGTACACCAGTGAAATGAAACAACCAAGCAGAGTGAGGAACAAGAGGACAAATCAGAGTAGCCACCACACTTGACTCACTGTTGAAACATCACGCACACATGAACCCATGTTAATCATCAGTCCTATCATTTTGACCGAAGTCCCGCTACACCAAAATCTTCAGAGAAGCAAAAGAAAAAACTTTGAACTCATTTGTCATCATATAATGGTCCAATTTTTATGAATAAATTAACACCAGAAATCTTACAGGTTGCATCAGAAGGGCTATTTTTCAATCACCTTCTTGGCCAAGGAAAAGTAGAGATTACTGATGAGAATTTAAGCAAGTAGTCACTGATCTCCTGCTACTGCTTGCTAAAAGACATTTCTAAAAGAACTGGCATTCTGGATTTCATAATTGGAAGAAAAAAAGCACAAGATTTGTTAGCTATAGTTAATGTAATGCACAGACGGTTGCAGAGATCATGAAAGTTCTTCCCTGTCAAAGGCCCCGTAACGTCATGAATCGAGCCCTTAGCACTGTTTCTCATTATCTCCACTTGCCTCTACTCCTTCTCTCAATAACACAAGCTGTCCTTTTTTGTTTTTCTTCAGCTGCTTTTTACAACGGCCAAAGCAGAAGCATCACGTTACATCAACCACTTACAATACCCACTGCCCAAACCACGCAACAAACCGAAGATTTTCACCCCCGTAACTCCATTACCTGGGAAAACTGCACCGCAAACAAGGAGCGTGGAGTTCATCTGAGCCACGCTCATCCTCTGCTTTCCTACCTCCACCAGCACGCTCTGATTGTGTAATCCTATTTCCCTCTCCAAGAAGCTGCATTGCAGCAATAGCTGTGGAGCAAAAAACAAGGTTTGCTTTACCCTGGAGCCGGGACGAGAGAACACTGGGGTGGCTGGCAGGATGGTGGGTAGAGGGAAAATGTGTGCCTTGTGCCTGCCATCTGGGGACTGTCGCTGTCAGCACGCTCAGCAGCGTGCTTCGCCCCAAAGGATGGAATCGGCAGGGATTCAGAAGCCACGGCCTCTACCCTGTCTGCAGCATTCTGTGCTTGGATTACGCTCTGGCCTCTTGCCAGGAAGTATCTTCTGCCTGAAATCTGTCCTGTCATGCCAGAGCAGTTTGTTTTGGCTTCTAAACAGCTTTTTAACCTGCCGTGTTCTCCAATTCCCACTGAGGCAATCATTTATATCATCAGATTTACACAGTGAGCTGTTAAAAATGCTCCAGTACAAACTTACTCTCTCCATCCTACTCCTAGTGTCCTGATTTTTTTTGAGGTACATCACAACACTAGTGTTAAGCAAGCACCTGGCAAAAAATGCATCATTAATGACAGATGCAGAAAGAAGGGTGGCAGAGAACAACAGGATGGCTGGTTCCCAGTATTTAGCACCTAACAGGCTGACAGACAGATTTGGAGGAAACACAACACAAACAAAAAATGTGACTGCTAATAAGTTACACTGAGCTTATTTAAAATACTTAATTTCTATGTTATTTACATTACTTATCCACATTTTTGTATTATTTCCAGACCAATTTAAAATATACAAGTTGATTTCAGTTGTGTTTACTGTCAAAGGGTGCTGCCAAGAACCTCTGCATGCTCTATCCTTTGCTAAAAGAGGAAGCCAAAATTGGCATGCTGTTGCGATGTTCAAAGTCTTTAATCAAGATTGAGCATGATGCTATACAAATACAAATGAGGGTTATTATTCTTTCCTTTCCCTGAAATTACTTCCTTCCCCTCCCCCCCATTTTCCTCAGTGGCTTCTGCGAGCCTATATTCTTGCTTTGCTTCATTCAGAAAGGAAAAGTGCTGGTAGGCAAGAGGAGACATCCCTTGTGAAAAAGTCTGTAGGGTTGTTCATTTGCTGGGTAAGAAGGCGGGAGAGGAAGGGGTGATTTCATACCAAGATTACGGGCAAGACCGCATGAAATCATCCAGCACTAGGGGAGTTTGCTGCCTTGTGCTTTGCTTGGTGCAAGGCTTACAGATGGAAGCTGGATACTTTAAAATTGAGCCAAAAATCAAAAATAGGACATCATGAAAACATCATCACTAATTTATGTCTCCTCCCAACACCCACTGCTTTGCTCTGTGAGAAACCAGTGATGAAACCAAGGTTACAAGGGGAGGAAAAAATAAAAGCCCTCAAAACACCCACCTTCCCAACAAATGAGAAAGAAAACCGTGTGCTGGAAATCTGGACTCTTTGGTAACACTCTTCCACAGCCATACATCTATCACAGTGCTTTCTAGCCACCCAAGCGACATACAGATAACCTGTGTGCTCCAGGCAGAGATGCCCGCTCAGGTGGCAGGCAGGACAGCCCCTCTCCTTGCTTTCTCTGTTTACCCTGTCCACCCTTCCAGCTCCACTTTCCACACCAGCACATCTTTTATCCGACAGGCTAGTGTATGATCTGCTATGCCTCCTACAGAGCTATCATGGTCTTCCAGTCAAAAGGATTTGGTTTTAGAGCTGAAAGGCAGAACTAAGAGTCCTTAGAACAGATCTGAGACATACTAAACACAAAGGCTGGAAAGCTACATGGGAAGACAGTAGAAATAAAGAGGATGTCACTGTGGGCAGGCTAAGAAAAGAAAAGCTGGTGCCCATCATGTGCAGATGGTGGACAAGATAAAAAGAAACGGGAAACAGATGTGCTGATCCTGATGCCAGGATCCCTCCTCACCAATGCGGCCCATGCAGTTGTGACAGTGGAACTGTCAGCAGGGAATGGAGCATCGGTTTGACACGGGAACCTGAATCCAAACCTCTCAGCTGACGCAGTGAAAAGTATCATAAGGGAGTCAGCATAAAATAGGAACATGCTACAAACCAAAGGAAACACATGCACCTTTCTTCCACATCAACTGTCTCCTCCTGTGGCCAAGGAACATCTTTCTGCTGAGGAAGACCAGGTCTCAGTGATGCACTCCCAGTACCGTCACCCTTGTGCAGAGGCTCCCAGCAGCCACCTGACCCTGCCCAGCCAGGCTAAACTGGATTCCACATATGGGTACAACAGCTACAAAGCAATGCATTTTCACTTGTAAAATGAAACCTGAATTTTGCTTGGGGATGGCAAGGAAAATTCCATCCAGAAGAAGGAATATTTTTAAGTGTTCGAGATAAGGAAAACTGTAGACAGGTTTAGAAGTTGTTTTACTCTCAGAATTACAGCAGTACAGCTAAAACAGTAGTTTGGCACTTCATCCTGTCACCTGGAGCATACTTGAGACATACCGATTTTTTACATGAAACCCTCACAAGCTGCATTACTCTGAACTGCCCCCAGAAACACTATCAGAATTAGACTTTAATTTTTAAACTATTGAGTTTCGCAAGAGTCACAAGAAGGTAAACTTTTCATAGAGACCTCCGCTCCCTGCCAATGCTGAGTTGTATTTCAGTGAAATCATAAAATCTGAATGGGAAACTCGCCAAGTCTGAAGCTTTATTGCCTTTAAAGTGTCTTATACCTTGCCACGGAAAGAGTTATTCAGTACACTGCCTTTCAGCCGGAGGCCAAAATCAGAGTTTGATACAGTACAATACAAGCACTCATCTACACAAATGCTTTTTTCCTGCATTAAAACTGAGAGAGATTCACTAAAGTAATTGCAGTAGACAATATAAAGGCGAATCACTTAAATCTGAGTAAGTTCGCATTCCTGGTCCTTTTCTTCAAGCTGGCAGTGTTCGCCTACTAAAGGCAGTACATTTAGTTGAGTGGTTTTACTGCTTTCTCACATCAACCAGCACAGTGCAGCTTTGTCATTTTTTAAAAATGATAAGGGCAGACCTCATCACTAGGGCAGCCCCGTGTCCCTGACACTGCAGGTGTCAAGCTTTCAGCAGCACAGCTTCAGAAGCTACTGCAATACATCGTCACAAAGGCAGCTAGTGAGATCAGCTGCTACCTGGTGCAGTAAAATAATTAAATGACTACCCGGCCCAAGCTAGAACATGTATCCATTTCCTCAATAGAATTTACAACTGTAGAAACTGCCACACACAAAATAGAAAAATACTCCAAACCCACAAAACTAGGACAAAAAAACATGCATTCATGCTGCCAAAGGTGGGATTTCTTTTCAAAAGAAAATCATATTCTCTGAAAACGTTCTCTCTGCTGCAAATAGATGTACCATCAATGGACAGCAAGAGAGACAACTTTCTTCTTCCATATAACCAAGAACTACAACACATAACCAAGGCTCCTGCCTGATTCTTCTGCTGAATTTCTAGTATCTGGCTAACTAAGAGGTGGGAAATGAACAGTAAAATATTTTGCAAAAGGAAAGACAAACAATCTAATACAAGGACACAGTACAGAGCCCTACTCCCACAGATCAGAGAAGAGTCTGAAAGCCACAGAAATAGTTTAGGACAATACTCTCTGTTTTATACACTTTGCATGCTTTGGAAAACCCCCAGAACACTGTTATTTTTGCACAAACACCATATGGCTAAGAAAATATCGCTGTTTTCCTGGCCCATAGCCGTCATTTCAGGAAACGGGGCTGTGATCTGATAAAACAGATCAAAAAAAAAAAATCAGAAACAAAGAGGGGACAGAGATGTACAGCTTTCAAGCCACAGAGCAGTGGCTGGTAGAATTATCTACTTTAAGTTGATAGCAGCTCTGACCCCCAAGGCAACCTCTTCTGTTCATAAGGAAAAAGAATTTGAAAGCAGATCAGCCTGGAACAAGAATAGGGTGTTTTCAGCCTCCTGAATGAAATCTGTTATGTAAGTTTTCAAGCATATCTATCCTTCTATAGGTGATAGGCCCATACTGATAACTTTTTGGGTAGCATATTGATGGTCTTTAAGCTGTAGTGCTCCTGATGTATCATTTTTGCATTACTTACCTATACTGTCACAGCTTCCTACAAGTCAGAACTAGCTGCTCTCCTTCTGATGAAATCCAGGTCTTTTCTATTACTCTTTCAAATGGGATAAGATACCTCACTATTTGATTCAGACTTACCATTATGCCTGAAAAACTCTTAAGAGCCTATAAGGAATGGTAAAAGAAGAGTAGGCACTGCTGGAAAAGGATGGTTGAACAAAACCGGTGCACACAGAGTGACCATTTGCAACATACAAGAAGGAATCAAGTGGTCTTTGAAAACAATGAAGAGGAGAAATGTCTTACATGAAATCTGAGAATTACCCCATCAAGACGTATTCTGTTCTTCTCCCTGCTCTCTCTGGCAAGTCAAAGCCAAGAGTAAAGGAGATTAATCAAAAAAACCCACCAAACCAACAATGAATGCTATGCTGTCCATACAGTACATACATGTACTGCCACTAAACAGACCTTTTTTCTGAGACATTTCCACAAGCTGTTTCCATTTGGATAGGAAAGGAA